>VDFB02337200.1:0-10826 GCA_007258455.2 Sequoia sempervirens
CAAAATTTTTGGAATCAGTTTACACTTCCTTTTCCATCTCTCACAAAAACCAGTTTTTTTCAAAAAACAACATTTTTAAAAAGTGATGCAGACTGTATAACGCATAACTTCTTTTCCATGAAGGATAAAAATATAATTCTTTCGAATTTAGATTCGTAACTTTGATATCTAGTGCTTCCACTTGGTTAGATAGTTTTTTATTGAATATCTTTCCTTTAATCAAGTTTTGAAGTCAAACCAATTATAATTCAAACATAGCGCGACCGCATAATGCATAAATTTTTTTGTATATATCAAAATCAAATTTTATTTTTTTGTTGGATCAAGGACTTGAACATCACGGTGCACTCATATTTTTCAAAAAAAATTGATAATCTGCTATTTGTCCACATGTGCAGAACATAGACCTTCATTTGTAATAAAACCTATGTTTAATAAAACTAAAAAAACAAATACATAATAAAACCAAAACATATTAAGATTATATTCGTTGGATAGCTTGTTCTGAGGACTACCTGATTCTAGTTGGGTTTGTGAAGATTCCTCCATTTTCATCATCAACTCGAGCTCCGAAGTGCCAAAATTTAGGGTTTTTTTGTGTCTCAAAGGAGGGATGAGGAATAAGGGGGGTTCGAATGAACCCCAGGGGTTCGCTCGAACCAGGGTTCATTCGAACCCCCCTTTTATAAGGGTTTTTGTTGGCATTTTTGGCAGGAAAGCATTAAAAGGGTTTGCCTGAACCCAGGTTCTAGCGAACCCCTAATGGGTTCGGTCGAACCAGTATGTTCGTACGAACCCCTAAAATCAATATTTTTACCATGCATTCATTTTCTGTGAGTTTTCCTTCCTCACTTCAATTGTAAACCACTATTGTCACTTCACCCTTACAAATTTAAATTGTATTCAATGCACAAAATGTGTTTTATTATGAAAAAATTTATTCAAAAATCATTCTCCTACTATTACTTATTCAAATCATTGATAATTAATTAATTGAGATTGGAAGTAATGGATACATTATAAATAATGAATTTTACATTCCCGCAATCAACTTCCAGCTAAAAATTATTGATATTGAAATGAAAAAATCAATCTCCTAATATACACAAATGTTTTTTAATCTTTGATGCATTGCTCATCACTTAACAATAAAGAAGTGCACTATAAGATGGGGTTTAAAATGTTCTACAATGCTAAAAAAAAATGTAGAGATGTAAAACAATTTCTACCCAAGCCATATAGATATCTTTTAATACACACATAGCTTTTCTTGCCTTTCAAATTCACTTTCCTCTATGAAAAACAAGCTTCCCCCTTTCCCCCCATTCATCTACCTTTCATAGTGGACCCCTATCGGCTGATCGTTGCATGTTGTGCATGCGACTGGTATTTATACTAATGGGACCACTTTTTCAAAAAGCACTCTTGTTAATTCAATCTTAGCAATAAAACATGAGTAATAAGTCTTTAAAAAAGAAAAATCCTTTGATAAATTAAAACCATCCGTTCAACATGAGATATAATTTTATTCTAGATTTTGATAGTCAGTTTCCAACTAATGGATTTTCATTCCAAAACACAAAAATGATTTACGCATCTCATGCAAATAGTTCTTCATGTTATATTTCAGTTTATAGTACTTTACTATACTCATATTCAATGAATATATAAAGGAAAAATAATCTTTGTGTACATAGAGTTCAAATTCATAACATCCACCTTCTAATGTTATTGTTTCTAATATCTCTTTGATCTGCTCTTTGTCAACTTAACCATAGAGAGGATTTGTCATGCAATAGTTCTTTTACAAATTCTCTATTGTGCAAAAATAATTGTATAAATTTGGTAACATCTTTCTCATGTTCCTTGAAAACAATGTGTACCTTCAAATTCAAAAAAGTCACTTAACATGACCATTATAACTAATAAAAATAATAACAAAATAACTTTTTAAAAGAATACTTTTTTTCTATTAACAGGACCACTTTTCAAAAAGCACTAGTGTTAATTTAATCTCAATGATAAAAACACATTAATAGTAAGTATTTAAAAGAGAAAAACCCTTTAATAAATTTAAAACCATTCGTTCGACCTGACATATAATTTAATTCCATAATTTGATAGCCGATTTCCAACTAATTGATTTTCATTCCAAAACACAAAAACCATTTACCCATGTCATGAAAATAGTTCTTCATGTGATATTTGACTTTATAATATTTTACTATACTCATATTGAATGAATATATATAGGAAAAATAATTTTTATGTGAAAGTTATTTCATTTATAACCTTCAATTGTACATAGAGTCCAAATTCATAACATCCACCTTCCAATATGAACTAACTTCACATTGTTTCATATTGGCTCTTAACAACCGCCCACCCTCCCCCCCCTGCCCATTACACCCTATAAAAGAAATCCGCACTCCACCAATAGCCATTCACAATGTACGCTATCGGTTGATCATTGCATGCTTGTGCATACAACTGCTAGTTCATAAAATATGAAGTTCATTTTTTCATAAGATACAATTAGCTTATATATCTTATTAAATAATCTATATAAAAAATGTCAAGATATATCCCTTGTGACTAAACTTAAGTATAATTATATATTAAATTGATAATAAAAAAAAAAATTAAGTTTACAAAAATATATTATATTATAGTTAATATATTCTATGGAACAAGTAATCATTTAATTATGATTATATTATTAAAATCATAAGATTGTTTCTAAATAGACAAAATAATATATTAAATAATTATTATCATAATTGAATTACTATTAAATAATATAATTTACATAGGTTATCTCTAATATATATATACTAATTTATAGTTATTAACATATATTATTGTATTATATAATTTGTTTTTGATAATTGGGAAAAAGCACGTTTTGGATGGACCCGAAACGATATACAACAGGATTTGAATGGACCCGAAACCATCAGGTTTTGAAGGGACCCGAAACCCAAACAAGGATGTCCAAGCTACCTAAAGAGAAGTCCAAAAATCCCCGCAGCAGACAAAAGACAAAGGTCAGTAGCCAAAACCAGCTACCCAACATAGAACCAAGAAATTACATGGATCTTGACCCCATTGGTTTTAATGGGACCAACAACCCATTACAACTAGGTTTTGGCGAGGACCTTAAACCCAAGAGAAAAGCCTGCAAAAGCTGGGCCATAGCATCCCGGTTACTAAAGAAGATAAGTCTTTTCAAACCACTGGCCATAACTACTAAGTGAGAGGTCTGTAGAAGCAAAGCCCCACAAGTAGACAAAAACTTGCCCAACAATTATATTGTATAATTTTTTAGTGTAGACATGCAAAATATGCATGCATTTCAATCCACCAGTTTAATTAAATAACCTTCATTTAATTAAATCTAACATTTCATCCTTCAATTAAATAAATTCACTTTACCATTACCTCATTTAAATAAATAAATTTTAAATTACATCCTAACATTCCATCTTTCATAAATCATCTCCTAGATTCATCTCCTTCAAATTAATTAACCTCTATCTAACATCCCCCTTTTAATTAAATAAGCCAACTTTATTTAATTAAATCCCAAATTCATATTCCATCCCTTTTGATTTAAATAAATCAAAGTATTTAAGTCAAATGGGTCAAAAGCATCTAGCATCATCTTAACTAATCTAATCTTTATTAATCTAATCCAATCACCCATCACATCCTCTAGCTTTTCCCACTTGCACAAATAAAGCATTTTAATTCATTTATTAAAATCATCATTTTCCCTCAACAAAGCATCTTTTGAGAATATTCCTCAAGTTTGAATTTGAAATCAAGTTGACTTGTCCCTTCCAACATGGCAATAAATTCCCTCTTACATGTCACCCACTTGGTATTAAAGTCTCATTTTCTCCCTCCAACAAGCAAAATTTGAAATTTGAAAAGGCCAACCAATCTCATTTCTGGGAACATTGACCAAAACTTGCACATTCCTCAACCATTCACAAGGTGACAAGTGGCTCCATCTCATTGGCTAAAATATTATCCCACATTTCTCTCTTTTGAGCACTCTTTCAACTTGAGAATCTATAAGTAGAGGCCTTATTCTTCAACAATCCATTCACAATCTTATGCAAAGTTACTCTCTTCAATTGAGAACTAATTTTTCCCATTTCACTCCATCTTCAAGGCATCTATCATTGAGCTTAGCAAGGATTAGGAAAGTGTCACTTTGCACAAGTGACACCAATCCACTATGGAATAGGTGTGCATCGTATCTCTTTCATGCTTCTAAGTAGTTTCATTTTTTGTCATCTTATTTGAGAGGCATCATGCATTATTTCATAGGAGTATTTAGAAAATTTGTATGCACTAACCTTTGTCATGAAGTTTAATAGGCTTGTAGACTTGAGAGATGCTCACATGTGGCGCTAGAAGGAGGGCCTAAATGCATTCAATCGGAATGATACATCATTATCTTTCGTATGCATTTGATTGGAATCTTTGTTGTTTTGATGGAAAAATAAAATATTTAACTGGCTTTAGTAGATTTCACTGCATCATTTCAACCAACTTAGAATAAAAGGGATTCTAAAAAAGAAAAAGAGAGGGCTTTTCTGAATTTGATTTTACACCCGCTGGTTGCATTATCATAAAATCATTTATTTACTATTTTTTATCTCTACCAAATGCATTTGCTGGAAGTTTGACTTTATTTGTTGCCTTTTTATACACCATGGTGATCATTTGAGAGGTGGAAGTTATGATGGTTCCTCAGCTGAAACCCACCAAAGCATAGAGGAGTCGGTGCCAAACATATCTTCACCTTAATATTGTTTATAATGATGAAAAGGATTGGTATGTAAAAAAAAAAGGAAAAAAAAAAAAGGGAAACTGTATAAACCTGTGCATATGGTATTTCTTGTGTAATGATTTCATTGAATTGATTTCCAGATAAGTGGGAATTAGTTACTTGGATGATACGCACCTTTGTATTTTTTTTTCTCAAGCTTTATTAGCAAGGAAGGCAAATCATTTTAACTTAAAAACTTAAATGATTCAAACTTCCACACCAATCTAAATTTGTGTAGAGTTGGAACTCTTAGGAATGATACATCTTTTCAAACCTAACAAATGTGACTAATTTTTTTTCTTTTTTGGATTGGAAATATACGACAAAAGGCCTGGAGTGCTATGAGAAACACATTTTCCTATCCAACAGCCAACATGCATCATGCGTGAGTGGTTTGTGGAGCAACACAAAATGAGGAGATGCTTCTTGATTTATGAGGTCACCTGAAGATTGGGGGTCGACAAGTTGTGGTAACGCCATGATTTAATGGATCCGCATTTAGTATTATCAAAAGCTAAAGTATAATTCCTTGCCTTAAATTCCTCAGTGTGCCGATTTATTATTTCTAGGAATAAGAGAATTTTGTTCCCCGTTTATATTAGAGGCGCTGCAAAAAGACTTTAAACTTCTATCTGCCCCAAAGCCATACATTTTCTCTTTGTTGTTTCAAACATGATGTTACTTACATACATTAATATCTGTGATTCATCTTTATATGTCAATTCAAGCTTTTTTTGGGTTTTGGTTAACATAAACTTTCATAATTGCGCGGCTTTGGATAGGCATGTGGAAAGATCTTAGCTAAGTGTGGAATTTCTTACATAAGGAAGGTTGGAATTTACCACGGCGGGGCCACCATCTGGAGAGGATTTTCAAGCCATACTTGAAGTGGTTGATACCATTGTTAGGCTCAGAATTAATATCCTCGCAGAAAGTTTGTAATTGGCTAGCCTCGAGCTTTGCATGGAATAGCTTTGGTAGCCCGATTAGGTGGAAGAGGAGAAATTTACGCTGGCAAAAATATTCTTATTGGGCCTTTCAAATCTAGACTTAATGGCTGCCTAATCTCTCTAGTTTTTATACCTATCCTTCTTCTATACCTATCGCATATCATGCCTTTAAAAGTGGCTTGCACTTTTAGTTGACTATCTATCCTCTTAATTTAGCAGAAGAAATTGGAGAAGCCCACTAAATAATGGATATATCAGCTGCGCTGATAGTTTTTAATGTTAATTGACTGAACATCGCTAACACTTTAACAATAATGGAGAGAACAACAACTCACTAAAAGAAATTTAGCAATAAGTTAGGAATAATGATAGAAAAAATGAAGAAAATGTTGTCTATGAATAAAATTGCTTAGATTTTTACATAAATTCTTTTCTTTCACATCATACACAAACCCACATGCACTGCAACACTCTTGTTATATAAATACATACCACTATTTTCATAGGAATAGAACATTATTAATGATGTACAGAAATACAACTGAAAAACTTCAATTTTGTCTGGAGTTAAGTACCAAGTTTGCAAAGTTCTACCCTTTCTTGACAAGTGGGTCTCGAATTTCTAAAAAATTTGGCCTTTCTTCTTCTAAGTTACACTTTCATTTCAATTATATTTGTATTTGAACATTGTGTGTTGAAGATATGATGAGGTAAGTCTACTTTTTAAAGTACTATTAATGTGAAAGGAAACAAAATAAAGATCTTTTATGAGCTATCAAGAAGAGAAGTCAATTATTTGAGAATTGAGGAATCCATTCTTGATTGGAAAGAAAGATTAAGGATAATGTTTGGTGAGATTGAATTATTGGAGAGAAAAGGATTTCATTTTGGTTTGGTAAGAACAAATTATTGGCAAGGGAAGTTTTTGCAAAATTGTCTAGTTTTGAATATTATTTGTTTTAAAGTTTTTGAAAATCAAGAACCTTATTAATGTTTCATCTATTAATGCAAAATCACTAGTCTTCACATGATTTGTATCTTGTATGGATTTCGTTCGCACAAGGGATTTGCAACATTGAAAGATAAGAGGCGATCTTGGAAGAGCCTTGGAGTTGAAGAATCAGACATTGAAACTTGAAATACATAAAGCATTTTTTAATGCTTGGAGATTCCGTCGTATGCTTTAATTTTTTCTTTTAGACTAACTCACTTGTTTTTGGGCTTTAAAATGAACATTACCAAGGCTTTCAATTTTCATTGCAAAAGGGTTAACATGAACTTTAGGCAAATTGACTAGATTTCATTTGAAGTTAACAAATTGATCAAAACATTAACTCTCATTTGTCTTTTTGTGCTTTAAAAAGAACTCACAATTGCTTTGAGGACTTAAAATGAGCATGTGCAACTTTATTTTTGTGATTTCTTACTTAAACTAACATCATCAAAAAGGAAGTATGCACTTCTCTCGCACTTTACAGCGATCTTGAGAATCAAAAGGCCTTTTTGTGATCTTAGGTTGAGATAAAGTAATCACCTCCACACTTCATTTTGGGTTTAAAATTGAACAAAACACTTTGCAAGTGTGAGTAAACCTATTGCATGTGTTCTCCCTTTGTTTCTAAACGAAGGTTGATCGAACTATGAATACTTTTTCTCGCTTTTGTCTATATTAGAGGGCATGCCTTAGGGAAAAAGTACTCACCCAAGGGAATGACTCAACCGGTAACACTCTGAACTCAAGAGTATTTCCAGCCAAGATATAAATGTGGGTATTGGAGTAAATGCCAGTATCACATGGTTGACTCTGACGAGAAGGGAAGCAATGGTCTCTCACATGCGGTCAACTCTTATGAGGAAATGAATTAAAACCCTTGTTTTAGAATTGCCAAAATCCTTGATCTATTTGTTGGTGCAAGAATGGTCATTCTGAAGCTACCCCACACTTTTACGCCTTTAGTATAAATGGAAATCATTCCATGGGAGTTTCATGGTGTTGATGCTTGGCTGCCCCGATAAGTGAGTGTCGTGGAGGGGAGCCAGTGGGGTCAAGCATCTAACCATTCACTAAAGATAAGCGTATTGGACTTGTCAAGTGGGGACTCAACAAATCAGCTCTTTCATATCCATAGGATTGTGCATGTTCTTGGTTACAAAACACTTTGCTTGTTTGTAAACATTGGGAAACAATCATTAAACATTGGCATCAAAACTTCAAACCCTTTAGGAGAAGCAAATATCCTTGAACGAATTCACATGCTATTGCTTGCCCTTGGTATTTTCATCCTTAGAGGCTTCTAAGCAAATTCATCTCAATTTTCTCCTACTAAGGTCAACATTAGCAAACTTTTTCCTTTATTTTCTAGATTTTCACATAATGTACTTTAGAGATGAAAGAGAATTAGGACATTGGACATCTAGTTTCAAAAGGATAATCAAGAATTTTTTGTGGTAAAAAGAATCCATTAATCAAAGATTGAATCAATTGGACCCCACACATGTGCTTGGCATCTTTTGGTCATATGGTTTTCATGCAAACATTGGTCTTTTGGTTTGAACTACTCTTAGAGAAAAGCGTGTTCTTCAATATCTTGGTCTAGTAAAAAAAGTCTCTCTAAGTCTCTTAGGATCAAAATCAAACTTTCATCCATCTCCCAAACATCAAAATCAAAATCATCTCATAAACAATTCTTGGAAATCTTGAAAAAAAAATTCCCTCATACTAAACTTTGGGAAAATCATTTGAATCAAATAAAAACCATTTTGTTTGATTAGATGAATCCTTCTCCTCATATTTAGTCAAATTATCGATCCTTGTGGACAAGTCTATCCCTTGATAACATCCAACATCTTGTGGTTTATGAGTTCACCATCCAAAATCCAAAATCAAATCAAATCAAAATCAGTTTGTTTGGTTAGGTGTGTCTAGATAAATCCTTCTTTATACATTTAGTCAAATTAGCATCTTGTGGATAAATTTACTCTAGGATACCATCCAACCTCTTAGAGTTTACAAGTTCACTATCCAAATCAAGTCAAACCAATCCAAATAAAATCAAAACATCAATCCAATTCCTAAAGTTTAGTATCCTCTTCAAGGTTTCCTAAGAGTTGCAATCATTCACCACTCATCCATCTTTCATAGCTCATCACCATCCTTTTCATCCTTAAAATCTTAGACTTTATTTTTTGTACCTAGATTTTAGATCATTCCAAAGAATTAGAGGTTCACCTCCCACATTCTTGAAAATTGATCCTTATTTTACAATCCAAACTAGACCTCAACACAAGAGGAACATGTAATATAAACTTGCTCCATACATCATGAGTAATCCAAATCAATTGAACTTTCAAAGCCTTACAATGCCAATTGATTATCAAAACTCACATTTATACAATCCATACATGGGATCATTATCTCTTACAAATCTCAATGGTACAACAAATGTGAGTATTCATAGTCAAATGGTTGGACCACTTTTCCCGATGATAGATTTAAATCCAAGTCCAAACCTTCAAGTCTATCAACCGAACAATCAATGCATGAGCCTTCAAATGAACAATGTCATCCCATCAAATCCCAACATTCCAAATGAGAATGTATCAAGTACAAATTTACAAAACATGAACATTTTGAATCCAAACTTGGTAAACTTGGGGATGGATATGTTTGCAAATCATACAAATATTGTTCAAAGTCCAAACAAGATGTTAACGACTCCAAGTCAAGGTAACACCATGAAAAATTAAAGTTACCTAAATCAAGGAAATGTGAAATTCCCAACATCAACAATGTTCAATTTCAACCCATAATGCAAAATCTAAACATCATCCGAAGTTAGAACATTGTCCAAAATCAATTTTTCCATGATCCCATGCAAATACCACGTGCACATCCCAAATCTGCTTGAACAAAAGCCAAATCAAGGGAGTCAAAAATCAAAATCAAGATCATTTTTTTCTAGAACAACTTGCTTCACATGCCAAACTAATTGAATTATTGAGCCAAGAGATATCTTCACTCCAAAATCAATACTCTCTACCATTGGTTGAACCATGTCATCAAAGCATTGAGTTGTGTCCACAACCACATCAAGAACAGTATCTCCAATGTCAAGAAGTCGGATATGAAGATCAACAACATCAACAACAAACCCAATCACCACATCTCGAAGATAAATCACCGCATCTCGAAGGTCAATCACCACATCTCCAAAATCAATCACCACAAGGTCAATTTAAAGTGCAAATCTCACAAGGGAACAAAAAAATACACACCACTTGGGAGACCAATCCCATTGTCCCTAACAATTGGTACAAGAAAATCTCATCAAGCTCCCCATCTATGGAACTATCAAGAACCCCTAGTTAAACCACCAGGGTATAATGAGGAGCACCATTGTGATTATCACAAAACAAAGGGACACACAACATTAAGTTGTATTCGACTAAAAAATCTCATCCAAGACCTAATTGATCAAAAGATAATTACTATTGGGGACAATGGACGATTCAACCATCGGCGATAGCATTGAAATCTCCACCAATAACCGTTGAGAAAAAAGGATCAATATAATCCATCATCGAAAGCACCTAGCTGTCCCTTACTATCCAATGATCAACCAACATATATCATCAAGAGTCTCTTTTCAATCATGATCAAAATCCGCCAACCAACAATGATTCAATCCAAGAAATGTCAACATCACTTGAACCTATGGTTGAAGACATTGACAATCTCTCCACCATAATTGTTGAAAACAATGTTCAAGATCTCTCCATTAAGGGGAACATTTAAGATGTTTCTACACCATTCAACGACCAACCTCACATACATCAAGAGCCACTTTTAGTGATCTATTTCAAGGAGTGCTAGATTTATTTGATCCTATTTACATAATCCACGACCCATCGACCAATGATCATGTTGAAAATGTCTTTGCATCACCTAATGAGTTAAAGAACATATCTCAAGAATTTATTCCAAAGCATGAACATCTTTCACCGGTTCAGCAATGGTCCTTTCCAAGACATGT
>VDFB02337201.1:0-12504 GCA_007258455.2 Sequoia sempervirens
TTTTTTGAGGGGGGTTTCTTAAAGTTATCATTGATGTGCAAAGTTAAGAGGATGTAAGGGAATTGAATGAATATGGTTGAGGGTGTAAGAAAATGTTGTTGAGAATGTAAGAGAGGTTAATGCCCTTATAAGAGATAAGATGACATGTAAGAGGGATTAAATGACTTTGTAAGAGGTATTTAAAGCCATTTGGAGGGAAATTAAATGAAGGGGCAGTTGGAGGAATATTCCTAGGAATATACCATTGTGAGGATAAATAAGGTATTTAGTTAATTAAAAGAAATGATTTTCATGTGCAACCTGGTTAGTTGACCATGGGTGATTTAACTTTGGTGAAGTTAAAAGCTAGAGTAATGGGTAATGATGATTAGGGAGAGATTAGAGTTAATTAATTCATAATTTAATTAACTCAAGTGGGTTAGGGGATTTGTGATATTTAATTAAATAGTTTGATTTATTTAATCAAATGAGAGGACTTAGGGGAATTTAATTAAATGATTTGATTTTAATTAAATATGATGAACATTAGTTAGAAGAAAGTGAATTAATCCAATAAAGTTAAATATTTGATTAATAGTAGAAGTTGTTGAAACTAACTAAATAATAAAGATTATTTAATTAATTGGTTAGTGCAAAAATATTTTAGGATGAAGTGATGTTAGTTAATTAGAATCAAATATGAAATGCCGATAGGACTTTTTGAGATCTACAAGTTCAAATCTATTCAAAGACCAAAATAAGATAAAATTAACTAGATTAGATGAAAAAAATACCATCTACCTACTAAAAATATTTTAAAGACATAAGAAGCAAAATTGTTAATCTGGTTACAAGATCAACAACATAGGCTATCCAAATTTTGTTAGGATTAGGTTTTGTACCCATTGCATGACATGAAGCTATTTTACTATGTAAAATAAATAAATATTTAGTTGTGGTGCATCTAGGAGATGTGTTTAGCCACATTAGATATTTATTTGGGTCTAATTGTAAAGTTGTATATGTAATATTGGGTTATCTATTTTTTGTGTGTGGACATAGAATAATTAATTAATTTTTTTTTAATAATGTGAAAATTTTGTATCAAAAAGTAAATGATTGGTCAATGGTTTTGTGTACTCATGAGGCACATGGTTAAATATCTTATCACCTGATTGTATTTTTGAGTTTGAGTTTATAAAAAATCACATGTTTAGTGGTTAAGATTGATTAGGTGAATGTGATATCATTGTATTGAGTTTCTCTTGTGAGTCCATATGTGAAGCATGACATGGGATGTGTAGTTACATGCTTGGACACATGGGGAGTGCATTGGAGAAGCTTGATGTTTCAAAAGTATTCATGGAAAAATCATTAAGTGCATTATAATGTTTCTATTGTTGAATAATACATAGAACGTGGATGCTTTTGAAGGATAGTTTTTTTCTCTCTTGAGGGTTTTCCTAGGGTATATCTTGTGTTATCTTGTGGATTATCTATTTTATCTTTACTTTATCTTTATTCTATAAGATTGCATGCATGCTTTTCTCTCATGGGGTTATGTAGGGCATGGATTAAACATTTTTTAGTATTATGTATTGATTTCCTAACAAGTGGTATTAGAGCTTTATTCATGGTTGTGGGAGGTGTGAGCTCTTAGGTCTTGTATAAATTTTTTTTAGTAGATCTAGTGTAAAGTTGAATCCATGAAAATTCAAGAAATATCTAGACATTTCAAGGTATGAAACACATGTGTAGGTTATTATAATTTTGTAGATCTAAGGTTTTGGGTTTGCAAATTTGTTGGGTTTATTGCAGATCTAGGGTTTGAATTTTTTTTGGTCAAAAGGATTTCTTAGATGTGCTTCATATGAGGGTTTTATAGGGGAAGTTTCATAGATGACCTCTTGAGATAAAATAAACCTCACCAGATAACTGTCTAGGGTTTGAGCTTGACCTGTCTATGTGTTTAATCCTAATTTTGTTATGTGCTTTATGGCACTGTAGTAGTTTTCTTTCAAGTTAATAAGAAAAAACCTTGACCATATGAATGGTAGAGAACTTTGATTATCTAGATAACCCTATTATTCTTGGTGTTGATTTAAAATTTTTATATTTAAATCAATGATGAATTTATACCACGGGTTATTTTGAGTTCAAAATTTTGAGGGTAGTTATAGATGGATATTTTTAATTTCTTATCCTTAAAATTTATGGTAAATTAAAGGAGTAGCATATTTAAATGAGCATATAAAACAACCCAATAATTTGGGGTTATATTTATGTGTTTATATAAATATGTAACATTTAGGAAAAGTTGAACTTTAAGGAAGTAGCATATTAATTTGCTTATAAGGAGGGATACTATGTTTCATTTAATTATATATATTTATAAATACATATACAAATACATATATTTATTTATTTATGTAATTTGATGATGCAAAAATTGGCGAATGGGGTGCCCTTATGGAAACTTCAGTTCAGGGGACCCTTTTTTGTGCCAAAGCGGGTGACCTCACGGGTTTTAAAGCCGGAGCTTCTTCTATAATATTATTTTTGGGAAAGGAAAATGAAAGCAGATATAATGAAGCAAAATATAATCTAAGGGTGATCGCCAAACTTCTTCGATGGGCATGATAAATCATAGACTTAAGGGCCTGAATGGTGTTGTCATGTTCAAAAACGTCAGAAACTTAAAGCTAAAGCATAAACAGTTCATTTATTGACATAAAATAATATCGCATACATCCTTACTACTAAGAAGAGTCATTTAGACATGATTTAGATAAGAAAGCTTGTATTCAATACATAGAAGTCTTGTCAAATAAAATGCTTGAGACAATAAAAACATAGTTCTGAGTTCAAATTAAATATATAAAATAGAAAGGCCGAGGAAGTAGTTAGCCATGATCACAGAGCTGGCACAAATAAGCTTATATAAAAGAGGTCACGGTGTCTCCTACTAAAACCCGGTATCTTTTCTTTTTAAATTTCTTGGGGCCCTTCTCTCATTGACTGAGAGAGTATATATAGCCGGAGAGAAAATTCCCACCGCTTTGGAGAGTTGTAACAGAAAAGATCCCACAATCCCCTACAATGATGCCATAATCAGAAGATTCCCAATGTCATTACAATGCAATGAGTTAGAACACAACATCTGGTCATCCAGTTGCAAGCGTGCCCTTCGCAATGATGGCAGTGGTCCCAGCCAGGCTTGAGGCGACAAGTGTCATCCACCGCTTCAAACGACCATGACGAGCGGCACCCAATAGCATAATCTCCCTCAGCCAGCCTATCGCCCACTTCAAGGATTAGTTGTAAGGCACGTGGCATCCTGTCGCTGCCCGAATGAAAACCTCTCTTATTGCTGTCGAGAGATTGCGAAGAAGCAACACGTGTTCGAGGGGCTGAGGTCCTTCTTGATGTGGAGAGAAAGTCGTATCAACCGGGTGCGAAAGATGCGTGGCAGCGTTTCGCAGCCCGCGGTTGCTCACCTCCCTCTAGTGTTGAAAAGATATGCGAGCAGTTGCCACCTAGCAGAAGGTAGGGCCCGCCAACACCCGTAGAAAGAGAAAAGAAAACCATGCACAAGCATTACGCAGCCCGCATTTGTTTATTTCATTCCCGCATGAAAAGCTTGTGATATGCCGCCACGTAGCAAGATGTAGGTCCCTCTGACAATCTTTAGAAATGACGGCCCCCGCAGAAGGCTTTTGCAACCCGAAGAGACTTCAAGGCAAAAAGAAATAAAAACCTCCGCAAGTGAGAGACGTGGGCGCCCAACGCAGCCCTCCGGGACTCGAAAGGGAAGCCGCTACCAAGCTGCGAAGTGAGGATGCCCAGTGGGAGATCAAAACTCGATGTAAAGCCGATAAACTCTTCGACGCACAGGCCGGGCACACATTTACAAAATAAACCCGAAGGGAGCTATTTGAATATTTATTTATTTATGTAATCATATGTTCATTGTTCCTATGAATATGGTAATTCAACTAAATATATATAAGATTGTGACATGAATATATAATTTCATGTTTGTCAGTTAATCAAGTATGACAACAACTAGCATTGAAAACAATAAATCTAAAACTATTGAGAACTTGGGGAAATAAGTCAAGCTTCCTTATCCTTGCTATAAACCTACAATATTTGGAATGTTTCTTATGTGATGAATGTGTGAAAATTATTATTTTGGAATCATTGTCAATATTCAGTTGAGAAATAGGTGTATGAATATAACAACCACGTAGTTTATGTGAATTTAATATTAAAAATATTTGGCCAAAGTAATGAAAAATCACTTCTTACATTATCAATTCACCATATCGAAAGCTACAAATTAATCAGATGGTATCACGCATAGATAGAAGGTATCTAGAAGTTGTGTGGTAGATTATTTGTATGAGTACACAATGCTAGTTCTAGAATGGCTTGATGACCTCAGAATCTCCCCATATTTTCTACTCTCATGAAGGATAGGGCCACTTCGTGTAGGAAGATGTGTGGGGGACTGCTTGTCTATGGTTGGAGGAAAATCTGTCAAGTGATGTTCTCTCTCTTACAGTTGATGTCAAAGACTTGGATTATCAGAGACATGATTCATGATTCCTTTTGATATTGTACTATTAATGTTTTATCATTGTCCAATTGTGACGAGACTTGTAATTACATTCATGTATTATGAAAATGAATTGATAAAAATATAAACAATACCATTAGATTGTGGACGAATGATTATTATCTTATAATATGATGAAGAAAGTTGAGTAATGATATTATTCTTCAATGATTCAATTATAATATATTATTGTATTTACTATGAAAATTAGAAATGTTATAAAAGAGATCTAAATAAATACATAGATAGTTATTTTAAAGAATATAACTAGTATGGGTTCACTACATTTGGCATGATTATCTCCTTACATACATATGAGTGTTTTTATGATGTAATTTATGAGGATCATAGGAGATATTTATTGGGTTGATTTCCTAGTTTTGGGAATGGATATTTTGAGTTTTATCTTCTTTGGGTAGAGAGGATTACATCCATGTTGGTTTTACATGATACATATATTTTCTTTGATCTATAGGATTGATTGGTTGAATGTTGTTGAGAATTTTCATTTGGGGTTGTAAGGATATCACACTTGACACATTTTAGCACTTTGATCTATGATGGTAGAAGGATATGTTACATGATATGATTTACATGTTTTCTCTCTTTGTTCTATAGATACTTCTTGGATGTTTATGTTCATATGATTTGGGAGAGTTATGGTGACATAGTATGAGAGAGTATGAAGCTATTTATGTTGCATGTGTGGGTCATTATGATTATTCTTGGCACTACATAGTTTTGATCATAAGCCACACCTTGGTTTTGATTGTTTATTAGTAGAATTAATATTCCTTGTTCTATTTTAATATTTGGTTACCCATGTAGTGAAAGTTATTGGATAGCTATGCTCTTCATTGACATGTTATATATAGGTTGATTTTGATTGCAGTTTATGGGCTGAACATATTTTTGGCATGAGTTTACCAATGTTGTTGATACTTAGAAGGTATGGATGGTTGGATGCATTAGCATATGTTGTGGGTGCTATTTCTATTCATGTAGTTTTTTACCTTTTATAGTAACTTGGAGTCTTTGTTATCACTTGGATTTGATGCTTGTATTCTTTGGATTGGAGCATCTTCACCTTGGATTTTTCCTTTTCTTCCATTGGTGGAATGTTGGAGGATGAGTTCTTTCTTGAGATGGTAGTCACCTTGGTTTTATTCAATTTTCTCAAAGCACTTGGAAACCAAGCACTAGAAACATATCACCATCTTCAGTACTTCCTTATTGTGCTACCAAACCAACTGCAACATAACAACTCAACCATACATCCATAAATAGAAGCTTATCAAAAGAAAACCAGAGGTTGACACCAATAGCTTACTAATGACAAAATAATGAAACTAATCAAAGAATCATCAGGGGAAATACCAACTCAATACCAAATGCACATCCTTACAAAAAAATTCTCATACAGTTGACATCAATGACAACACCAAATCTTGTTGACATCAATGATAAAACCAATATGCTCATACTTGCAATAGACAAAACCAATGATGATGATGTAGAGGAAGCCAAGGAGGATATTGAGGGTCCAAGTTTGTTTCTTGAATTCAATGCAATACTGCAAGAATCAAAGGAGTCCACCCCCACTAAGGAACACAAGGATGATAAGTGCCCCAATCGCAAGAAGAATTCCTAGAAATTCATGGCCTTATTGACTAGGGTTGAAAATTAAGGAAACTTAATGGCCTCTCCTATTTCACCCTAAAGGTCATACATTACTTTGTTGTAACTTTGGGTTATGTCCTTCAAGAGGAGATAAAGAAGCACAAGAATATAATTGATACTAGTTCTAGCCAACAAAAGTAGGATTTATTTAAATTCCTCATAGAGGATTGGGAAAATCTTCCCAAGTAGGGTTTTTATATTTTTAGTTATTTTTCTTAACTTTACTATGATGTGACTATGCTGTAAGTTTGCTGCCACTGGTGTGTTTATGGCTTCCTATCCTTGTTTCCTTTCTCTTTAAACTTTTTTTCCTTGTGGCCTTTTTTGTTTTGGTACATCACCTTGTAAATGTTGCTTAATATATCAAAAACAATGGCAATAAAATGAAAAATATGACTTAAGAGTGCTTGAGGAAGCAAAGGAGCTAATAAAACATTATATATATATATATATATATGAATGTTGTTGAGCTTGGGAGAGTTGTGAGAGAGCTTCAGAATATCCAATTTTCAAGGAGAAGAGAAAAAGAGTGCAAGATTATAAAAATGAACTTGAATGTTTAAAAATGAGAAGAGAGACAAAAGAAAAATGTTGATGAGTTGTTTGCATTAGTCTTGAGTGGATTCCATTGACCTGGGTAAGTTACAAGTGAAAAATTCTTAGAAATGACCAACAAACAAGAAAGTATGGTGGGACACTAGTGTGTGACATAGATGTATGAACATCATGTTAATGTGTAACAATTTGAGCTAAAAATGACAAGACACTAAGAAATCACAATGATAAGATAAAAGTGATAAATGTTGACAAAAGATACCACATTAAACAAGACTAAGCACTATGGGAAGGAGCAAGGTAAATGTAAGGGCCAAAATGAGCCTAATAGTATACTAAGGAATGAACATGAAAGCAAGCACAAAACATAGCATGAAATTTCAAGGGTATGTGATTTTTGATGTTACAATACCAAGCCTCCCATTCACCAATTGTCTATTGCATAGGAAAATTATTACATTTATCATATGCCACTTCTACTATATTAAATTCTCTACACATAATCTAAGTTGTGGTAGGAATTAAATTAGCAATTTGTCTCCAAAGAGATTTTTCAACAACATCATTGAGGACATTAATGACTCCAAGATGATGATTGTTAATATTAAAATATCCCATAAAGAACAGTTAGTGGTGTCACATAATTGGTCAACCAAATGCAATTGTCATTTAGGAAATAAAAAAACCACACCATCATGATTGAATTCATAATTATTGCACAAAAATTGACTAGCTAGCCATATGACATGACAAAATTAAAATCTATGAAAATTAACCTCTTGTAAATAGAGAATGTCTAATACCAGAAATTATTCATTAAGTGTCTTGTCCATTTTTTTTCATGTGAGGTATATTAAAGCTCAAACATTCCTTGAGACAAAATTCATTGATAGTTGTCAAGAGTCATATCTCCACTATCTAATTTGTTAAGAGTTGCATACTTATTCTAGAAAAAAATGCCCTTTGGAGGAGTATTGATGCCTAGTTGAATTACTATTGATTATGTCTTCTTTTACTTGGAATGTACTAACTATCTTCTAAATTCTTAGTTAAACTATGCAACTCTCGTGGAACTATTGGAGGTGAATAGGAGGGTGAATGAACAAAAGATTTTAGTTGAGGAGATAGAATAGAAGCTAGAAATAACTTGGTGTTCTAGTAATATTTTTATTCGCCTCATTGAAACATTCTCCATTAGAAGGAACAACATATTTTCCCTTATCTTGAGAATTTTAAACCATGCCACTCTAATATGTAAGTGGTGGAGCATCATTACTAGTTAGGTTTTTAGGTAGCAAGCCACTATTACTAGGATTTTAGATATTCTTATGGCTCCTAACAAAAGACAAAAATTCCTCTCCTTTGGAGGAAAAGCCTTACTTATAAACTTGGGAGTGAGTTTACTGCAAGGAGAAACAAAAGAATAGTCTCAAATCTTATGGTTAGAGGACTAAAACTTGTAGCAAGTGTTGGGTAGGTTAAGATATACAACATGTTAGGTGTATCTGTTTGACCAATTTGGATATCAATTGACACTTTTAGATATTTAGAGAGATTGACCTCAACATAGATGCATTTTTTCGATAGGCTAAGAAATACTTATTCAACCCAACACAAATAAAATTGCCTAAGAAAGCCACTATTTTAGGCAATAAGTTCTAACATGCCAAAGGTAATCTTACAAATCTCACCCAACAAGACACATAGATCTTTGTCTTAAAAGACAATAGTCTTTGGTTTAGGGTGTGAAAATAAGAAGAGATAAATGAACAAATCAAAATTTTTATTTGAGAATAACTTTTTCAAAATGAAAAGAAAAATATCCCTTAATAAAATTTTAAATAATTTCAAGATAGATCCTATTTAAAACACAACTATCTTGATACCCTATTTAAAATCCAACTTTATTAAAAAAAATTAAATCCACCATACAATTCATAATAAATTTACCTCTATAGTTTAAAACTTCACTTATCTATTTATACAATCCTATATATAAATTATTTATAGAATCAATTACATATGGTCTTGAAAATACAAAACTACAATCAGACCACCAGTTCGATATAAATGGTGGTCTTGAAAATGCAAAACTACTGTGGCATCATTACATATACCAAACTATGTGGTGGGCTTTATCTTACTCATTAATGATGCCATTATTGACTATGTTATACAGCCCTCTCTGAAGCAGACTACACGTTTGATATGAATGATGGCACTATGCCATTATTGACTATGTTATACAACCCTCTATGAAGCAGACCACACGTTCGATATGAATGATGGCACTGCTACGAAATTATGTTTAAATTGACATACACTATCCAATCCTGTCGTATATAATGACTTATCTCAGTGGTATATTTGACATTTTCTAATGGAAAGTTTCATATTATTCATTTCATGAGTTTGTCTTATTATTCATATGGAAATATGAGTTTGTGTTGATATTTTTTCGACTGAAAACAAGGGATATCCATTCTGTCAAAATCATCTTGAACATAATCCTTACTTCATCTCTTATATCATATATCCGAAATTTTGAATCTTAGTAGATGACATAATCACTGAACATACCATCACTATCACTAATTCTACTCAATCTATTAAATGACAATCTTTCCACGACAAATAGTAAAATAATAAAAACCAGACACAACAAGCTGCCTAACAGAAAAATGACAAATTACAAATTATATCTGCATTTAGATGGCATGCAGAATTCCAAAACCAAAAAAAAGAAAGGCTGATGATAAGGACAGCTACATTAAATTTCTCCACCACTGGCCACTGACTTGTTTCACCATTCTTGACTCTGCTGTAAATTTAATATTCAAATACAAGCAGTATGATGTGAATGCAATAAATCAAACAACTGTACATAGAATAGTGCTCTTATTCATTCCAGTGTAATTAATAGTAAAAGTATTGATGGGCAGTAAGTGGTAGGATTCGTAGAAATAGTGGACTAAAATTTTATAGTATTTTTTAAGTGGCTCTAAATATTAAGGTGGTCAGAATATAAGATAAATTTTGTGGGACTGGAGGCACATTCGCAAACTGTCACCCTCCTATAAATTCCGTCCTGAAATTTCCTGCAACCCTAGAGCATAGTGATTGACCGGCGGCCAATTACATCGTTCTGGAGGGGCTACGAAGCTTTGGGGTGTAGGGCTTCTGCTAACTTGGAGATAACAAAATACTTTACTCTTAAAAAGTCCAGGTGATATAAATGACCAATTTTACACATGGAAGTGAGCTTTTGTTTTATGTCTATCAAGTAACCATTGAATAATTCTCCTTCCTATTCTATTATTGTTTATTATTGTTTATTAGTCTCATTCTTGAAAGATGTCTAAATATCCTCATTTTTTTATATTAAATCTTGGGAAAATCAAGTCGTGCATTCAGTAATTGTTCAACTCTTGTTTTCCAAATATCATATAAGGTGCATTCAGTAATTGTTCACCTCTTGTTGTCCAAATATCATATAAGTAACATCGAGTTGTATTTTTGGCATACGGCAAATTCACCACCACCAATTCACTGATGGAAATTCATCTCTAGCTATTCACAGTGGCCGAAAATTCACTGCCAAGTAAAATTCACCCCAGCAATTCACCATGGTGGAAAATTATCTGCATTAATATTTTTAATAAAATCAAAGTTTTGGAAATATATATTAAAAAATATTAATTAAAAATATTAAAGTGGTCAATTTTCCGTCATGTGAATTGCTAGCGGTGAATTGTTGGTAGTGAATTTTCCGTCAGTGAATTGATGGGATGAATTTTCCTAGAGGTGCCAAAAAATGAATAGCTCACTCAATAAAGAGAGACAAATAACAATAAATTGTAGTTATTACATTTTGCAGAATCAAATTTGATATCTTTATCTTCTTTTCTCAACAACAAAATAAAAATATAAAAGATATACATAAATATATTTTAAAGTGAAAGTTTAACAATACATTATAATTTTAATAAAAAATAATATGAATCAACTTTTAAACTTATCTGAAACACCCCACCTTTACATTTGCCATACCTATTCTTAATTTTAAAATCACATAAACTAATGAAATCGTAGTTGTAAATAGATCTATTCATTACTGGACCTCCCTGTCCTCTCGATCTGTCTCTATCAGAAATCTTTTTTGTATCGAAGCTTCAACAAGCATTGAATGAGACACGTGACACGTTCAGACCAGTTGGGTTCCCAATGCTAAGAGCCCTTCACCATCATTCACTCCACGCCCAGCATTCAATGTCCAAAGTAAAAACATACTGTGAAAGCGATAAAAAAATCAGGACTAGACACACACAATTTGGCAATGTACAACATATCAAAAGAAGAAAGGTGATACATACATAGACATGTACAGAGAATCAAGAGGGCACAATTTCTGTCTTGCTGCTCATTGTCATCATATAAACTTCACTTCTGCTCTTATTTCTGCACTTGCAGCTTTCTGTCTCTTCCGACAAGAGCAATGAACATGAAGTGAATATACCTATAGATATTGTTCTTTCCTTGTCAAAGATTTTATTCAAGATTTACAGAGCGCCCAGTAATCTCATACACACAGAACGTACTCCTTCCTACGTTTGTCTCAGGTGTTTATTTTTCTGAATTTGATGGCAGAAAACATGTGAGTTTGGGCAGCTTTCTATTCTCTCAGCCTGCAAAATGTGCAGGAGCAGCAGTATTCAATGTTGATAGCATGAAAAAGCGTTTTGTGTTAATGAATTCCTCTGCATCACTTGAACTTGTTTCTCCAGTAGGCAACTGTATAAATGTTTCATTCAACCGCTTTTGGACTCTCTAAGAGGAAGAGCTTGAGTAGCCTGCACATAGATAAAACTAAATCTCAATATAAACATGTGCATTGTTTTTTTCACCATCTTATGAAGGTAAGAAGATAAAGTATCTGTTGTTCACAGAGATTATGAAGAGATGCCTTCCTTACACACAGGGAGGAGAAAACTGCACACTTCGTCATTTTTTATTAGTTTATATTCAATCTGTCCTTGTTTTTAGATGTCTTTTTATTTTAACTTTTTTTGGCACATAATATGACAAAAACTAATAATTTTTTTACTGTTTCTATTTTAGTGTTCTACATTCAATTTAGTTCCAATCAAATTTTATTCTAACTGAATCACAGGTATGATTCTGTTGCTTACACAAAATTGTACCCATGAATGCCTCTCTCTCACCTTTTACTTATTCTAAGATGGTTCCTTTTCAAAATTGAACCTTTGCTCGTTTCCTTGCATGCATAGCATTTGAATTTAGTATCTAGGATGTCGTATTTAAGACAAGTCCTAAGATACTAGATTATCATGATTTAGATCATCAGAACATCTTGAGATTTCACTTTGAAAACATATTAATACAAACTAGAGTAGTCTTGTTGACATCAATATATATTACTTTTTAGGTATCTTGTGTTTATGTGATTTTGATAGTTTTCTCTTGCAAAAAGAAAAATTGAATAAATTTTAAGGAAGTTTAACACTCCAATCACAACACAACAAATGAACAAATGTGTCCATTAACACCATATTGGTGTGAATTTAAATATCAATGTAAGAGCGCCAAATTTAGAAGCATTTGAGAACATGAGATAGAACTACAATAGGATAGAAATATTTAAACCAAAG
>VDFB02337202.1:0-17299 GCA_007258455.2 Sequoia sempervirens
CCTTTGAACTCCTAAAGAAAATTATAATTTGGATAGTTGTGGGAGAACCATACATTTTGATCAGTTGCTTAAACTGCTTGTTGGTGAGGATGGGGGTAGTTTATGGATGGTTTCTCAGGTTTTTCCCTTGTTGGGCCATGGCTACATTTAGCATTTTCTTGTATTCTAAGTTAAATTTTTTTTCCAGTGGGATAAAAACTCTCCCCTGGAATAGATGCTTTGAACTTACAAGAATGTATTTCATCTTTAAGATTAATATAAATAGTTTAGGCCTTTGGCCTTATATAAAAAAAATAAAATTATTTTGAGTTTGAATCTATAGAAAACCCCAAAAGAGTCAAGTATGTAACCACCTAAGAGGCATGTAGCCTTATGGTAGGGACATGTGAAAGGTGGAAAAATTGTAACCACCTAAGAGGCATGTAGCCTTTAGGGTTTAGGTACCTAAAAGGGGCAATTTTCACTAACTTTCACTGAAGAAAAAATCCTTGAGATCTCAATGCAAAGGGGAAAGAGATCTTGTGAGGGGGTTGTTCTAGGGGTTGAATATGATATAATGAGGGTTCACCACCAAGTTTAGACTTGGAAAAGATAATGAAATGCAAGATGAAACATAAAACCCTAATTGATTGCAAAATGACACTAAATGACCTAGAAAAGTAGATGAAATGAAATAAAAAATTGAAGACAGGAAGGTGTGCACCTGGGAAACTGGAGATGGTTGAATGGAGGTTTGAATCACTAGAAATTCTGCTTTTACTATTGATTGGGACTCATTTTCTAAGTTGGGTGAATCAGTCCTATTTCTATAAAACTATGTAGGAATATGTTTCTGCCAAAAAGGTATTTGAATCTGCAAAGTCCTAACAATTGATTGGAACCATGACTTATTCACCAAAAGTGGAGAATTAGTCCAGTTAGGCTTTTCTGCAACTTCAAAAGTTGATCTTGCTGTTCTCTATCTGCTCCGTCCTTCCTAATTGGTTTCTAGATTTGAATCCCCAAATTGGAACCTGTAGGTCTTCTCCAAGGTTCTCCAAGGCTTGATGATAACTTTGACAACTTTGAATGATTTGCAACTTTTCTCCAATCATGCTCTTAGGAAATTTACAACCTAAGCCTGCAAATCACACACAAAGGAGAGGGGAAAATGTTGTTGGGTTAGTGGATAGGGGTTTTCCTTGGTCAAACCCCATTTCGGAAATCAATCCTTGAAATGAAATCAAATGAGAATGGAGAATGATGGATGAACAAATAACAATATTGCAACTCACCAAAACCTAGCAACGAGGTGCTACAAATATGTTTGTAGTGGCTCCAATGAATGTAGACTTTGAATCTTGCTTGAATGAATTTCATCTTGAATGAAACACTTGGTTGAATCACAAAATCCTACACCACAATTGTTAGCTCTAAAACAACACGATGCATGAAATATTTGACATGGTGATTGATGATTGAATACTAATCTAAAATTCTTGAAAATATGCTCTTGAAGACACTTGAATGCTCTTGAATACTCTTGTGAACAATTTATTTCTTATTTGATTGCTAGGCGAAAATATGAGAGAAAGAACCTTGTATTTATACTCAATTATGCAAGAGTTCCTGAAATTACAACACTACAAGCCGACATCAGATCTAGGAGAATAAAATCTTGCCAAAAATTTGATTTAATTTTAATTTGGGCCACATGGGACTCATTTGACCAAGATGGAAAATGGGTCCCATCTGGCATAATGTATGGGACCAAAAATCAAAAGTGCTTAGGAAGGTGTAAAAACAAGTTCAGGACCCAAAAATCTAGGAGCGACCCATTCGGCAAAGGTGGTGAATGAGTCCTAGATCACTAAATCTGGGCCACAAAAGCCAAAAACACCTGAATTATGATTAGGTATTGATTGGTATCGGGATTATCCTCAAAAAGTTTCAATAAATGGGGCTTGTGGATGCAAAATAGGGCCAATTAAAGCATAAGAAATCCCAATTATTAATGACAAGCCTAGAAAAGTGTGAAAGTGTGTCACAACACTTTACAACACTTTAAAAAAGGAAAGATTAATGTTTATTTTAATTAAAAAGGGGTTTATTATGTGTAATTAATTAATAAGACCTTAGAAAAGTGTGAAAGTGAGTTACAACACTTCACAACACTTCACAACACTTTAGCAAGGTACCATTTAAATCCATTAGTTCACAAGGGCCCAAGACCTAATGTGAATGTGTTAGCCACATTACAACACTAAATCAAGGCAACATGAAGCCTAAATTTCATGAGGGCCCAAACAAGTGTGAAAATGTCCTAACGACATTTTTTGACACTATAGTTAGCCCCTACTTTAGTGAGAGGATGAACCTACTTCAAACTCACACTAAAGTAGACAAAGACACACCAAGAGGGGTTCAAGTGTACCAATACCAATAAGATGGGACAACAACAATCAAGAGGGGTGATCAAGCCCCAAGGATCAAGATCCCATGGAAAACCAACATAGGCACAAAAGAACACACATGAGAATGATATCAAGAGAAACAACAAAGCACAAGCATGCACTATCAAAGATGAAAGAGATGAAAGATAAAAACAAAAGAGTCAGATCAAGCTTCGACTATTTGACCATCACGATGTGGATTAGATATACGCTAGTTGTCTAAAAAATGCATACTTACTTCGAGGCGATGAAACTTTAGGTTGTCAGCTAGGTGAGAAGTCCAAAAAGGTGAGAAATATGCACTCACACACACATGCAAGTGGCTATGGGGAAAGTCATGCCTCGGGTGGAATTCCCACTCAACCATAAAAAAGTTATATCTCTTGATAAATTTAATAAGGCACCAAAAAAAATGATTTTCGAGCTTCATGGGACAAGCAAAACTTTGTATGCTTAGAACTCATGAAAAAACAAGATGGATCCACAGGTATGCAAGCTGTGTTATGTAAGGTGGCCATATAAATGCAAAATGCAACAATTAGGGATGTTCAAAGGAGTTTTTCTTAGTTCATGTGAGGTCTTAACTTAGGGAACATTGTGCTTAATGTCTCCAAGAGTTGAATAATCAAAGAATAAAGGATTCACAACTTAGAGGATGCAGTGTATCACATCAAGCCACTAAGAGCAATGCAATATGCTAAGAGAGATCATGCTCCTGAAAGAAATCATACCTAATTTCATCCACAAAGTGAAAACACATCATATAAAGTACGAAAATTGTACTGTGAATCATGAAAAAAGAAAAAAAAAGAATAAATGTAATGCATGCCACACTTTAAAAGAGTTCTAAACCCACCAAATGCTATGAAATTGCGCTAAAGATGAAAATGAATAAATGCTAACATAAAAGACACAAGGCTAACTTGGGAAAGCCTTATGCCAAGTCATATGTTTCAAATGAAAATACATCATGCAAAGAAGAGAGAGAAAAGAGGGTTACTTAAAATAGAAACACAAACACATAAAAGGGATCTATGGTTGGGGTCCGATTATATTCTTTCTGCAATGTTTTAAAAGAAGAGCAAGTAGCTAATCATCGATGTAAAATACATAGAATTGGAAGAATGACCACGAAGAGAGTGAAAACAAAGAAACATTTTGGATCAGCATGAATGAAACATGAATGTCACCGATGCTGTAGTAATCATCCCAAAAGGAGAAAAAAATGAAAGGAAAAAGAAAAAAGATAATGAAAAAATATTTTAAGGTCCAACTTATCTCTGGAAGAGACATATAGGGTGTCTTGGCCTTACATCATCGAAAAAGAGGAAAAATACAAGAAAATAAGAAAAAGAAGAAAAGTTAAGAAAAGATAGATTGACAACATAGAGAAGAATGGAGGTACAAATAGAGGAATGCCACAAAGAGAGAGAGAACATCAAATAGAACATCATGGGGGATCACATTACACACATGCAATCATACAAAATAAAATGAAAATACAAAAATGAAAAAGACTAGTAAGGAACATGCGAGTCAACCTATGAGTAGGTCATGAACCTCCCAGTCATGTTCATTGTATACTGAAGGTAGGAAAATAGCCAAAGGGACAAGGGAAAGAGAAGTTCAAACTAGGGATAGGACCAGGATTCAAGCACTCTTTTGTAGGAGAGATTTTTCTTCTAAGCTCATGGAAGGAGGAAAATGATGTATTCAATTTCATTTATGCAACTCTTCATCTATTTAACAACCTCGTCATCATCATCAAGTTAATCACAATAGGAGGTCAAATGATAATTTCCATGGAAAGAGTTCAACTCTTCTTTGTATTGTTTGTTAATATTGGATTGTTTTGTGTTGAATTAAAGGGGTAGAGTTATCATGCATTGATTGATCAAGTTTGGATGTTGTTTCTTTGTTTTAATTCTTCATGTAACGAGCAAGAGCACAACATCTATGCCTACACTCTCTAGCAACTCTGTTTCTTTTTAGTTTTTTTTTTTAAGTTGCATTTGTGTAGGAGTGGGTTCGATTGACCAAAGGGTTTCTTTTCTTCCTTAAGGGGAGGAATGGAAGGAACCACATGAGGGTTGGTTAACAGCTTTCTCTTTGACTTTGTAAACCTACTTTACTTTAGGAGGTGTGACAGGATTGTTTACAATGTCTCTTGTTCATTTGTAGGAGGTAGGAGAAGGTTCTATTTTAGGTTGGTCTTGGTTGTTTGGAATTTCTTTAGGATCAATCATGGTTTCGTCTAGGATGGTAGGCTCAGAAGTGGATGGGGACATGTTTCAGAGGGATAGTTAAGCTATCTTCTTTTCCTTGAAATTTTGATAGGACAAGAAAAATAATTCTTCTCATGGTTTTATAGGTTCCATGGGCTTGGGCTAAAAGAAATCTAAGGAAAATTTACCTTTAGAGGACAATGGGTTAAAGCCACTATGGTGGACAGTGAATAATTCATTTTCAAAGGGAAACTTTAAGCATTTATGCACAACTGAAGAGACAAATTTCATGGAGCGAAGCCATGGATGGCCTAACTTCACACAAAATTGGTCCGACTGTGGGATGATGGATAATGAGACATCTAATATTTTTGATCCTATTTGCAAAGAAAGAGTGATAGATCCCATCGTAGGGCAAGAAAAACCATTGTGTGTCTTGATCCATGATTTCGGTTTATCATATATATCTTGATAGAGTTCATGCAAAAGTAAGAATTCCTCGTTGATCACACTCTTTCCACAGGTGGGATCTATTAATATCCCATTAGTGGGGTTTTCATAGATACGATCGGCTATGTAGAAAGGACCATCAGGAGCATGTTTAAGTATATATTTATAGGAGAAATCAATGTCAAGAGGATTCTTAGTTAGACCCTTACAAGGAATGACATCTATCACTCCTACCATGTCATCCATAGGATCATTATATATAGAATCATGTTGAACATTGTCATTATTATCATCATTTGTATCAACATTCATCACATCATTCTTTGTAGTTTTGCTAGATTTGACAAATGAAATATTATGTTTTGGGGGTTTGGTAATGATTTTCAAATTTTGGTTAGGAGGGGCAACGAACTTAGTTCCTTGACCATTAACACCTCCAACAGAAAGACGACCAAAATTAATGAGGTCTTGTACAAGATGTTTAAGATGCTTGCAATCTTTGGTTTCATGTCCATTTTGTCAGCGGTAATGGAAATAGGCATTTGATCTAAAGCTTGGGGGTAATGGTTTATTAGGATCGGGTATTTTCATGGGAGGTAATCTAACCATTTGTTGTTCTAAGAGTTGGGTCATTGTGTTATGAAGGGTATCGGGTAAGGGAGTGAATTGTCTTTTTGGGTCTCCATAGCTAAAGGGAATAGTGGCTTTAACAACAACTACTTGGTTATTGGTATTTTGAGTTGTTTGTTGAGGGGGATTGAATTGAAGGAACCCTTTACTCTGTTTTCTAAATGGTTGGGAATTGTTTTGGTTTGTGGGATCGTATTTCTCAGTTCAGCTAGGGGTGGACTTTGTATCTCGACTACTAACCAAATTTTGATAATCATGGAGGGAAGTACACAAGTGCATAAAGGAGGGGAATTTCATAATTGTGAGCTTGTCTTGAATCTTTCTTTGCAAATTTTCTATGAACATCTTTTGAAGGTGAGGGTTGGGGACCTTGACATCGATTTGGGAATAAAGCGATTGATAGCATGAGATAAAGTCAGTTATCTTTTCTTCTTATTTTTTCTTGCATCTCATCAAATCAGCCAAGGTCATCTTAGGAGACATATGCACTTGGAAATGGTTTAAAAATGCCTCAACAAGTTCATTAAATGAATGAATTGAGTTTTTTGGTAAAGAAGAGAACCATTCCAATGCAGTATCTTTCAACGACCTAGGAAAAAGCTTAGCCAAAAGTTTATCATCAAGGATAAAGTCACTACAATGTTCACAATATCTCCAAGGGAAATGGACTAGTTTTGAGATAATATGTAGGTGGGCCATTTTGATTTTTATTGATGGTGGCAACTTGATTTTGGAGGGATGAAATGGTTTGGAAGAGTTGATTAATTAGAGGTTCATTACTTGTAGTATGAGATGGAAGTGAAAGTGGTGAAGAGGTGTATGTGTTCATAGGAAAAGTGAATGGAATGTTTATAGGTGGTAAAGTGGTAGGAGATGTAGCATGTGATACCACATTGGAACTAGGGATGCTAGCAGGAATACCCAAGGAAGGAATCACATTGTTAACTTGTTGCATTGTTGTTGTGACTTGAGGATTTCTTTGGGTAGGTATTGAGGCAATTGTTGTGGGAGGAGGAATTTGAGTTCCTCCTTGGCTTGTGACATTGCTTGTTGTTAAAGGGAAACTAGTGGTTGATTTAAGGTGTTTTCGAAAGATTTGAACTATATTTTTCACAAGGTCAAGTCCATCTTCACTTTCAAGCATGCAGTGAATGTTGTCTAAAGTAGGGATAGCGGTAGTTGAAATGTTTTCATTTTGCACTTGATGTTGTAGGTTAGCTAGGTCCTCATGAATTTGAATTATGTTTTCTTGTGGGACTATCATTCCTTGTTTCAACTTGCGTACTACTTGAAGGCAAAGATTTTCTAAGGGTGTTGTCCATACCTAGTGTACTAGTGTCAACACTAGGAGTGAAAGAGCTAGAAAACCCAAGATCCACAATGATTGTGCTATCATGGGATGAAATGAGTCTCAAACTTTGTCTCACTATATTGTTAGAAATAGGAAATCAAATACTCATGCAAGGGGAATGCAAATACAATATAAGATAAGAACAATGAAATGTCTAAAACAGAAATTTTGGAAACTGAAATAGAAAGGAAATAACAGAAAGTAGAAACTCAGAAACTGAACTATAAATGCTAGAATATGGAAAGGGACTGATTCATCCAAGGTGGTGAATGAGTCTCAGGGATAATTTTTTTCAAAATTTTCAAAAAAATTTAATTGAATTTTATACTTTTTATGTTTTCTAATCTGTATGTTAAATGCAAATGCAGATTTTGTATGATTTTCAGTAAAATGAGATGCAAAATGCAAGCTATATGAGCTTTCACTAATGCAAAATTTGAAACCCTAGAATGCAAATTAACTAATGCAAATCTTAATGCAATGTTAATGCAAGCCAAATCTAGGATGATAATGCACTGCAAATAAAAAATGAAATGTTCTAAATGTAGTTTCACAAAAATGAAAGGTGTAAAAATTTGTTTGCTCTCCCATCTTTAGGGTTTAGGTACCTAAAAGGGGCAATTTTCACTAACTTTCACTCAAGAACAAACCCTTGAGATCTCAATGCAAAGGGGAAAGAGATCTTGCAAGAGGGCTATTCTAGGGGTTGAATATGATTTAATAAGGGGTTCACCACCAAGTTTAGACTTGGAAAAGAAAATGAAATGAAAGATTAAATATAAATCCCTAATTGATTGCAAAATGACACTAAATGACCTAGAAAAGTAGATGAAATGAAACAAAAAACTAAAGATAGGAAGGTGTGCACCTGAAAAATTGGAGATGGCTGAATGGAGGTTTGAATCACTGGAAATTCCACTTTTACTACTGACTAGGACTCATTCACCAAGTTGGGTGAATCAGTCCTATTTTTGGAAAACTATGCGGGAATAGGTTTCTACCAAAAGGGTATCTAAATTTGCAAAGTCCTGAAAATTGACTGGAACTGGGACTCATTTGCCAAAAGTGGCGAATTAGTCTAGTTAGGATTTTCTACAACTTCAAAAGTTGATCTTTCTCTTCTCTATCTGCTCTATCCTTCCTGATTGGTTTCTAGATCTGAATCTACAAATTGCAACTTGTAGGTCTTCTCCAAGGTTCTCCAAGGCTTGATGACAACTTTGACGACCTTGAATGATTTGCAAATTTTCTCCAATCTTGCTCCTTAGGAAATATGCAACCTAAACCCACAAATCACACACAAAGGATAGGGAAAAATGTTGTTGGGTTAGTGGATAGGGGTTTTCCTTGGTCAAACCCCATTTTGGAAATCAATCCATGAAATGAAATCAAATGAGAGTGGAGAATGATGAATGAAAAAATAACAATGTTGCAACTCACCAAACCTTAGCAATAAGGTGCTGCAAATATGTTTGTAGTGGCTCCAATGGATGTAGACTTTGAATCTTGCTTGAATGATGTTGATCTTGAATGAAACACTTGCTTGAATCACAAAATCCTACACCACAATTGTTAGCTCTAAAACAACATGATACATGAAATATTTGACATGATGATTGATGATTGAATGCTGCTCTAAAATGCTTGAAAATATACTCTTGAAGACACTTGAATGCTCTTGAATACTCTTGTAAACACTTGATCGCTTATGAGATTGCTAGGTAAAAATATGAGAGAAAGAACCTTGTATTTATACTCAATTATGCAAGAATTGCTGAAATTATAACACTACAAGCCAACATCAGATCTAAGAGGATAAAATCCCACTAGAAATTTGAATTAATTTTAATTTTGGGCCACATGGGACTCATTTTCCCAAGATGGAAAATGGGTCCCATTTGGCATAATGTATGGGACTAAAATTCTAAAGTTCCTAGAAAGGTGTAAAAATAGGTTCGGGACCCAAAAATCTAGGTGAGACTTATTCACCCAAGGTGGAAAATGAGTCCCAGATCACTAAATCTAGGCCACACAAGCCAAAAACACTTGAATTATGATTGGGTACTGATTGGTGTCAGTATTATCCTTGAAAAGATTCAATAAATGGGGCTTGTGGATGCAAAATAGGGCCAATTAAAGTATAAGAAATCCCAATTATTAATGACTACCCTATAAAAGTGTGAAAGTGTGTCACAACACTTTACAACACTTTAAACAAGGCAAGATTAATATTCATTTTAATTAAAAATGGGTTTATTATGTGTAATTAATTAATAAGACCTTAGAAAAGTGTGAAAGTGAGTTACAACACTTCACAACACTTTAGAGAGGTACCATTTAAATCCATTATTTCACAAGGGCCCAAGACCTAATAAATCAAGGCAACATGAAGCCTAAATTTCTCAAGGAGGGCCCAAACAAGTGTGAAAATATCCCTACAACATTTTTTAACACTACATTTAGCCCCCACTTTAGTGAGAGGATTAACCTACTTCAAACTCACACTAAAGTAGACAAACATGCATCAAGAGGGGTTCAAGTGTACCAATTCCAACAAGATGGGACAACAACAATCAAGAGGGGTGATCAAGCCCCCAGGATCAAGATCCCATGGAAAATCAACATAGGCACAAAAGAACACACGTGAGAATGATATAAATAGCAACAAAAAATAAAAAGCATGCACTGTCAAAGACGAAAGAGAGAAAAGATAAAAATAAAAGAGTTGGATCAAGCTTCAACCATTTTTCCATCGCGATGTGGATTAGATATAGGTTGTTTGTCTAAAAAATGCATACTTACTCTGAGGTGACAAAACTTTAGGCTGTCTGCCAAGTGAGAAGTCCAAAAAGGTGAGAAACATACACTCATGGATGGTATGAACTCACACACACATGCAAGTGGCTATGGGGAAAGTCATGCCTCGGTTGGGCTTCCCACTCAACCATACCAAATTTATATCTTCTGATAACTTTAATAAGGTGCTAGAAAAAATGATTTTCGAGCTTCATGGGACAAGCAAAACTTTATATTCTTAGAACAGATGAATAAACAAGATGACTCCACAGGTATGCAAGTTGTGTTATGCAAGGTGGCCATATAAATGCAAAATGCAACAATGAGGGATGTTCAAAGGAGTTTTTCTTAGTTCATGTGAGGTATTAACTTAGGGAACATTGTTCCTAATGTCTCCAAGAGTGGACCAATCAAAGAATAAAATATTCACAAATTAGGGGATGTAGTGTATCACATCAAGCCACTAAGAGGAATGTAATATGCTAAGAGAGATCACGCTCTTGAAGGACATCATACATAATGTCATCCACAAAGAAAAAAATGCATCATATAAAGTAAGAAAACTGTACTGTGAACCATGAAAAAAGAAAAAAAATGCAAAAGAATAATGCCAATGTATACCCCCACTTTAAAGAAATTGCTAAAAACAATGCTATGAGCAATTACTTTAAAGTAGCAAATGATAAATTCTAACAAAAAAGAAGACATAAGAGCTAACTTGGAAATCCCTATGCCAGGTCATATGTTTCCAAGTAAAGCTACGTCATGCAAAATAAGAGAGAAAGAGAGGGATTTCCCACAAAATGAGAAACACCAAACACATAAGGGATCTACGAATTTGGGGTCAGAATGTTCTTTGCTGCAATTTTTTTAAGAGAGAGCTCAGAACTATCATCATTCACCAAATAGACATAGAACTGGAAGAATGACACAAAGAGAGTGAAAACAGAGAAAACCTTTTGGGTCAACATGAACGAAACATGAATATCTCGATGCCTTGTGTCATCCCAAAAAGGAAAACGCAAGACAAAAAATGAAAGGAAAAGAAAAGATAATGAATTTTTTTTTGGGTCAACATGGAAGAGACATAGGGTGTCTCGACGACTTGCGTCATCCCAAAAAGGAAAACACAAGAAAAATGAAAAGAGATAAAGATTGAAAATATAAAAGATTGATGACATAGAGAAGAATGAAGGTAGAAATAGAGGAATGTCACAAAGAGAGAGAGAACATCAAACATAACGTCACGGGGGATCACATTACACACATGCAATCACACAAAAGAAAATGAAAATGAAAAAATGCAAAAGACTAGTAAAGCACATGCGAGTCAATGTATGAGCAGGTCATCCACCTCCCAGTCATGTTCATTGTATACCGAAAGAAGGGAAATTTCCAAAGGGACAAGGGCAATTTCTGAACTAGGGATAGCACTAGGTTCAACACTCTTTGTAGGAGATTTGTCTTCTAAGCTGATGGAAGAGGAAAAAAATGTATTCAATTCATTATGCAACTCTTCGTCCATTTTAGCAACCTCATCATCATCATCATCCAAGTTAATCACAACAGGAGGTCGAATGATAAATTCCATGGAAGAGTTCAACTCTTGTTGTGTTTGTTGTATTGAGCTATTTTGTGTCAGAGTGGGGGTAGAGTTATCATGCATTACTCCAGTCAAGTTTGGATCTTAATTTTCTTTTTTTAATTCTTCATTTAACCTGCGATCAAGGGCACAACATCTACACCTACTCTCTATAGCACCTCTATTTCTCTTAGTTTTGTTTTCAAGTTGCATTTGTGTAGGAGTAGGTTGATTGACCAAAGGTTTATTTTCTTCCCTAAGGGGAGGAACAAAAGGAACCATAGGAGGTTGGTCAACCGCTTTCTCTTTGACTTTGTAAACCTACTTTACTTTAGGATGTGTGATGAGATTGTTTTCAATGTCTCTTGGTCATTTGTAGAAGGTAGGAGAAGGTTTTGTTTTAGGTTGGTCTTGGTTGTTTTGAATTTCTTTAGGCTCAATCATGGTTTTGTCTAGGATGATAGGTTTAGAAGTAAATGGGGACATGTTTTAGAGGGATAGTTCTTCTATCTTCTTTTCCTTGAAATTTTGATAGGACAAGAAAAAAAAGTCTTCTCGTGGTTTTATAGGTTCCATGGGCTCGGGATAAAAGAAATCTAAGGAAAAGTTACCTTTAGAGGACAATGGGTTAAAACCACTATAGTGGAAAGTGAATACTTCATTTTCAAAGGGAAAATTTAAGCATTTATGCACAACTGATGAGATAGCTTTCATGGAGGAAAGCCATGGATGGCCTTACTTCAGACGAAATTGGTCTGACTACGGGATGATGGAGAATGAGACATCTAATATTTTTTATCCTATTTGCAAAGGAAGAGTGATCGATCCCATCCTAGGGTAAGAAAAACCATTGTGTGTCTTGATCCATGCTTTTGGTTTATCATATATATCTTGATATAGTTCATGCAAAAGTAAGAATTCCTCGGTGATCACACTCTTTGCACAGGCAGGATCTATTAATATCCCATTAGTGGGCTTGTCATAGATACAATCGGCTATGAAGAGAGGACCATCAGGATCATGTTTAAGTTTATCTTTAGAGGAGAAAGCAATGTCAATAGGATTTTTAGTTCGACCCTTACAAGGAATGACATCTATCACTCCTACCATGTCATCCATAGGATCATTATCTATAGAATCATGTTGAACAGTTTCATTATTATCATCATCCTTATCAACATTCATCACATCATTCTTTGTAGTTTTGCTAGATTTGAAAAATGAAATATTATGTTTTGGCATGGGGTTGGTAAAGATTTTTAGATTTTGGTTAGGATGGGAAACAAACTTATTTCCTTGACCATTAACACCTCCAACGGGAAGACGGCCAGAATCAATGAGGTCTTGCACAAGATGTTTAAGACACTTGCAATGTTCCATGTCATGTCCATTTTGTCGGTGGTAATGGAAATAAGCATTTGATCTAAAGATTGGGGATAAAGGCTTATTAGGATTGGGTATTTTTATGGGAGGAAATGTAACCATTTGTTGTTCTAAGAGTTGGGTCATTGTGTTATGAAGGGTATCGGGTAAGGGAGTGAATTGTCTTTTTGGGTCTCCATAGCTAAAGGGCATCGCGACTTTAACAACAACTACTTGGTTATTGGTATTTTGAGTTGTTTGTTGAGGGGGATTGAATTGAAGGAACCCTTTAATATTTTTTCTAAATGGTTGGGATTTTTTTTGGTTTGTGGGCTCAAATTTCTCAGTTCGGCTAGGGGTGGACTCTGTATCTCGACTACTAACTAAATTTTGATAATCATGGAGGGCTATAGGCAAGTGCATAAAGGATGGGAATTTCATCATTGTGAGCTTGTCTTGAATATTTCCTTTTGCAAATTTCTATGAAAAATCTTTTGAAGGTGAGGGTTAGGGACCTTGACATCGATTTGGGAATAGCGATTGATAGCGGAGATAAAGTCAGTTATCTTTCTTCTCTTTTGCTTGCATCCATCATACCAAGGTCATCTTATGAGACATATGCACTTGGAAATGGTTTACAAATTCCTCAACAAGTTCATTAAATGAATGAATTGAGTTGTTTGGTAAAGAAGAGAACAATTCCAATACAATATCTTTCAATGACCTAGGAAAAAGCTTAGCCAAAAGTTTATCATCAAGGATAAAGTCACTACATAAAGTGGCATAGGCATTAACATGGTTAGAAGGATCTCCCTTTCCTCCGTATTTCAAATATAGGCACCTCTACAATCTCAGGCACTCTGTGATTCGCAGAATAATATCTCTTCAAGGAAATGGAACTAGGGATGCTAGCAGGAATACCCAAGGAAGGAATCACATTGCTAACTTGTTGCATTGTTGTTGTGACTTGAGGATTGGTATAGGTAGGTATTGAGGCAATTATTGTGGGAGGAGGAATTTGAGTTCCTCCTTCACTTGTGACATTGCTTGTTGGTAAAGGGAAACTAATAGTTGAGGTAAGGAGTTTTTCAAACATTTGAACTATGTTTTTCACAAGGTCAAGTCCATTTTCACTTTCAAGGATGTCGTGAATGTTGTCTATAGTAGGGATAGTGGTAGTTGAAATATTGTCATTTTTCACTTAATGTTGTAGGTTAGCTTATGAATTTGAATTATGTTTTCTTGTGGGACACTATCATTCCTTGTTTCAACTTGCGTACTACTTGAAGGCAAAGATTTACTAAGGGTGTTGTCCATACCTAGTGTACTAGTGTCAACACTAGGAGTGAAAGAGCTAGAAAACCCAATATCCACAACGATTGTGCTATTGTTGGATGACATGAGTCTTGAACTTCATCTCACTATAGTGTTAGCAATAGGACACCAAATACTCCAAGTAAGGGCTACTTCTAAATGCAAGGGAATGCAAATAACATAAGCTAAGAACAATGAAATGCATAAACAGAAATTCGAACCTAAACTAAAAGGCAATAACAAAAAATAGAAACCTAGAAACTGAACTGTAAATGCTAGGAAATGCAATGCATAATATGCAAAGGGACTGATTCGCCCAAGGTGGCGAATGAGTCCCAGGGATGATTTTTTTCAAAAAATTTAGAAAATTTTACTTGAATTTTATGCTTTTTATGTTTTCTAATTTGTATATTAAATGCAAATGCAACTTTTGTATAATTTTTAGTAAAATGAGATGCAAAAATGCAAGCTATATGAGATTTCACTAATGAAAAATTTGAAACCGTAAAATATAGATTAACTAATGCAAATCTTAATGCAATCCAACTATAGGATGATAATGCCCTTCAAATCAGAAAATGAAATGTTCTAAATGTAGGTTCACCAAAATGAAAGGTGGAAATTTTTTTTCTCTCTCCCACCTTTAGGGTTTAGGTACCTAAAAGGGGCAATTTTTCAATTTCACTCAAGAAAAAACCCTTGAGATCTCAATGCAAAGGGGAAAGAGATCTTGCAAGAGGGATATTCTAGGGGTTGAATATGATTTAATGAGGGGTTCACCACCAAGTTTAGACTTGGAAAATAAAATGAAATGCAAGATGAAATATAAAACCCTAATTGATTGCAAAATGACACTAAATGACCTAGAAAAGTAGATGAAATGAAACAAAAAACTGAAGACAGGAACGTGTACACCTAGGAAATTGGAGATGGCTAAATGGAGGTTTGAATCATTGGAAATTATACTTTTATTATTGACTGGGACTCATTCACCAAGTTGGGAAAATCAGTCATATTTTTGGAAAACTATGCGGGAATAGGTTTCTACAAAAAAGGGTATCTAAATCTGTAAAGTCCTGAATATTGACTGGAATTGGAACTCATTCGATAGAAGTGGCGAATCAGTCTAGTTAGGCTTTTCTACAACTTCAAAAGTTGATCCTACTCTTCTTTGTCTGCTTTGTCCTTCCTAATTGGTTTCTAGATCTGAATCCTCGAATTGCAACCTGTAGGTCTTCTCCAAGGTTCTCCAAGGCTTGATGACAACTTTGATAACTTTGAATGATTTGAAACTTTTCTCCAATCTTTCTCCTTAGGAAATATGGAACCTAAACCTGCAAATCACACACAAAGGAGAGGGAAAAATGTTGTTGGGTTATTGGATAGGGGTTTGCCTTGGTCAAACCCCATTTTGGAAATCAATCCATGAAATGAAATCAAATGAGAGTGGAGAATGATGAATGAACAAATAACAATGTTGCAACTCACCAAAACCTAGCAATAAGGTGTTGCAAATATGTTTGTAGTGGCTCTAATGGATGTAGACTTTGAATCTTGCTTGAATGATGTTGATCTTGAATGAAACACTTGCTTGAATCACAAAATCCTACACCACAATTGTTAGCTCTAAAACAACATGATGCATGAAATATTTGACATGATGATTGATGATTGAATGATGCTCTAAAATGTTTGAAAATATACTCTTGAAGACACTTGAATTCTCTTGAATACTCTTGTGAAAATTTGATTGCTTATTAGTTTGCTAGGTAAAAATATGAGAGAAAGAACCTTGTATTTATACTCAATTATGCAAGAATTGCCAAAATTATAACACTACAAGCCAACATCAGATCTAGGAGAATAAAATATCACTAGAAATTTGAATTAATTTTAATTTTGGGCAACATGAGACTCATTCACCCAAGATGGTGAATGGGTCCCATCTGGCATAATGTATGGGACCAAAAATCAAAAGTACTTAGAAAGGTGTAAAAACAAGTTCGGGACCAAAAAATCTAGGTGGGACCCATTCGACCAAGAAGGTGAATGAGTCCTAGATCACTAAATCTAGGCCACATAGGCCATAAACACTTGAATTATGATTGGGTACTGATTGGTGTCAGGATTATCCTCGAAAATATTTAATAAATGGGGCTTGTGGATGCAAAATAGGGCTAATTAAAGCATAATAAATACCAATTATTAATGAAAATCCTAGAAAAGTGTGAAAGTGTGTCACAACACTTTAAACAAGGAAAGATTAATGTTTATTTTAATTAAAAAGGAGTTTATTATGTGTAATTAATTAATAAGACCTTAGAGAAGTGTGAAAGTTAGTTACAACACTTCACAATACTTTAGCAAGGTACAATTTAAATCCATTAGTTCACAAGGGTCCAAGACCTAATGTGAATGTGTCAACCACATTACAACACTAAATCAAGGCAACATGAAGCCTAAATTTCACAAGGAGGGCCCAAACAAGTGTGAAAATGTCTTGACGACATTTTTCGACACTACAATATGTAAAAAAATAGGGTAGGAAATGTAGTGTAGAAAAAATTATTCCATTTTCACACTTAATTTGGAAATAATTAATAATAAAATGAGCCTAATGTTGTCTTGATTTAGTGTTGTAATGTGTTTTACACATTCACATTAAGTTTAGGGCCCTTTTTAATAAAATGGACTTAATGGTGCCTTATATAGGGTGTTGTAAAGTGTATCTTTACATTTTCACACTAATCTAGAGCTTTATTAATTAATTGAGGTCAATTGAGCTTATTCGACCCCTTTAATTCAAATCCAAGCCTAATTAAATACAAATTTAGGGGGATAAAACTTGACATTCATTAATGATGTTACAAAACACTTAATTTTACAAGGTGTGTGTCCTAGGTTAGTGACCTAGGACCCATTTGCCACATGGTGAATGGGTCCTCACTAGGTCCTATGACCTTATTTCCACATAAAATTTCATATATTCCCAAAGTGTGTCCTAGTTAAGTGAGCTAGGACCCATTCACCACATGGTTAATGGGTCCTCACTTGGACCTAGGAACCCTCCTTGAAATATGTTTTTAGCAATATTTTAATGATTTGAAATCTAAGATCTGATGTCGTCTTGTGATATTTGAATTTCTGGAATTAATCT
>VDFB02337203.1:0-18514 GCA_007258455.2 Sequoia sempervirens
CAAAAGAGAATTGAGTTTACAATAATTAAACTACAAAGAGTAAGCTCAATATTTTGATATCAATTTATTAAATATATATTTAAAAGAGAATGATAAAATAAATTGAAATAAACTAAAAAATTTAAATAGTTTTAAAAAAATGAGAACTTTACATATATCCATCCCTTAAATATATTCTAAAATATTCTCTTTTATATGATATGTGTAGGGGATCAACATGTACAAAAATTGGAGTAAAATTCAAGCCTAATTTAGATATTGGATCATAGGAGGTTGAAGCACACATAGTTGATGTCAGGGAGGAGACTCAAGCACAAAAAATTGATGTCAAAGGGGAAGCCCATCCACACTTTCATGTTGGAGAGGGGTTAGCATCACTTCCTTCTATGAATATTCATACGAATATACTTAAAGAGGTGAAAAAATAATTACAAAAATATATAGATCATTTACTTGAAATGGATAGAGAAATTAAAATTTTATGTTGAACAACCTAGTCAAACTACTAAGAGGTCATTGAATAGAACTACAAAGGAAATACTTGAGGCTTGTTTCAAAAATTGTGATACACTTGGTCAAGCCTAATTGTTATAAAATATACTTCTTTGTGATGAGATAAAAGAGCCATTACAATTATTGGGTGTTCATTTCACAAAAAAAGAGAAAAAGACACCTAAACAAATATATTGTTGAAAAAGTTAAAAAAGGTTTATTTTCCTTGAGAAAAAATATCAAATATGGATCAATGGATAAGAGGATTTAAAGAAGAGTGATGTTGACGTCTATTGTAATTCCAAAAATTCCAATATAAAGCATTAGATATCTTCACTTTCAACTAAAATTGGGTTAAATAGAAAGACACTAACAAGATATGTGAAGCAGAGAAAGGTTCTGGATGACAATACTATAGAAGGAAATTGGGAAATTATTTGTAGGTCTCCTCATTTTGATAAGATTGAAGATGGTGTTAAGAATTTGATCTCAAGTTTTTGGCAAAAACATACTCACCATTCATCAAATAAAAGAGATGTTCAAAAACACAAGATTGAGCCAAAAATTTATGAACTGCATAAAAAGCATTGGTTAGACATAACACAAAATGAGATGTATGTGATGTTTTTTGATTCAAATCTTCATATAAATATTGGGAAAACAATATTTGAAATATTAAGGCCACATTATGTGAAGGAAAATAATATTTTTGGAGTTTTTATTGTTTTTTATATTGAACTTGATCTTTACTATCAAGTGTTGTGAAAGATCAGAGAAGAAGGTGATGGATTTCTAAATGCACCTTCTAATCAAGTAAGTTAGGTCATAACATCCATCTTATATGATAAATTTGATGATAATACATATGGTCTAATGAATTGCATAAAATTAGGTCATAACATCCATCTTATATGACTTTGTGAAACATGTGGAAATTTGGATAAAATTCCTTTGATAAATGAAGATGTTGACATGAGGAAGATGTTAAATTGTAAGAGTTACAACTACATAAATCTTGAAACAAAATTTGGGAAAAAATACACAAGGTTAGATTATGTAGAAGAGGAGGTACTTGGTGTTTTTTCTTGCAACCCCTAATCCTAAGGAAAAACACAATGCCTAAAACCAACGGATCAATAGGTTAAGACAAAGGTTCAAAACTATCATCACATCAAGGACAAGAAAGGCCAACGAACAAGGCTATAATCAACCTTCTGCACTTTGAGCTCCACAAGACTTGGGAGGGTATTCCTTTTCAAGATATTCTCATATAATAGAACTTGCACCGAATAATACATTGCAGATTTATAACATGTGGATGGTTCTCAGATGAATGTATAAAGGGTTTCATACATTTCATTACATTTAGACATGATCCCTTTGCACCTTGAATCCAAACTGAGAACAAATAAATTAAAAGAAATCTTCATATCAAGCACAAAAAGAAGTTACAATAGAAAATCATAACCTTTGTGTTCTTTAATCTCTATGAAGATACAAAAAACAAGAAATAAGTTAAACATGGAAATGGGAAAGATTCATTAAGTTTTTAAGTGGTGATTCCTTCCAGGGTTTGCACAAAAGAAACATGTACTAGACTAGTGCCTTGTCCATAATAGAGCCAAAATAAAATAACCCATCTGGTAATAGCCCAAACAAAAAACTAGTGACCATTAATCCATTACTTCCTTACAATAATGAGGTCTCTTTAGGACATATCTACAACATTCTTGTTGATCCTAAATGCAGTACAATATATTTAGTATTTAATTGAGAGCACACTTTAACCCATTCTTTGAACAGGATCCAACAATCTAAACACATATTACAACAAATTTACAATAAAAACCATCATAATCCTTGATTACTTTGATTGAAAATATAATGCATACATTATGGAGATGTCACAGTATGCCATTGTTCATCATAATCTGCACACTATTTTGCTTGCCATTAACAGAAAATGGATTACACCATTAGAACTCTAAAATTTAAAGAACTCCTAACTCTAGAGACATTTAACCCTGTACAAAAATTACAATATCCTCAACCTGAAGAACTTGGAACCCCTTACAAAGAAAATAACTTCTCATTTAAGAGAAAGAAGAAGAAAGAAAAAAATCCCTAAAATCAATCTACCATTGACACATGGCACACCCAACTCACTTTGATTTGCAATCTGATAGCATTTAGAAGATTACTCTTCACTTCATTATTTTCCTACTTCTATCTGCCTTCACTTGAAATTCCCGTGCAAATCTTTTACCTGCATGCAAAAAACCATTTTCCAGCTCTATTTTCACTTAATAGTGAAAAATAATAACCTATGGGTCAAAACCCACTTACCCAACTGTTAAAAATGCTTTTCAATGTTGCATTTTAACCCTTTTGCTCTGTAGGTCAACATTTTTCCCATATGTAATTTTTCTCATCAATGGCATCTAAAACATGACTTCAGTCATAGATTTTAACTTTTTTTGGAGGCTTCATTGCAAATTGTTTAACATTTTTTCAAATAGTTGGTTGGTATCTAGCTTCCTATGTACTTTGGCCTGCAACAATCTTGTCCCCCTTCATTTTCATCTTTCTAACACTTCAAAATGATCATAACATTATTAAACATATTGCAAATATTGTTTGGTTGTGAGGATAGATGGTGCAGGGGCACCAGTTAAGATGTTTGTTCATTCAAAGTTATTAGGTCTAGGTTATAGATTTGGAGAGAATTTTATTAAAAATAAGGTCATGAGACCATTTTATAATGTAATTATTCATGATGGATACATATTTAGGTATTTAGGGGTCATTTTGGTTGATTTTGCAAAATTGCATTTTTGTTGCAAAAACTGTCAACATAAAAGTTGTAAAATTGCAATTTTGGGGAATATGAACAGTCAAAACATTTCAAAAGGTAGTTAGGTGGTTGATTTGGAGGGAAATGTGTTTAAAAATGATGAGAAACCTGTTGGAAGGTTGTTGAAGAAGTTTGTAAAAGAATATCAAGCAATAAAACTCAGTTTTCTTCCAATTTTCTATAGTTTTAACTATGCAACGAGTTAGTAGAGGATTGTACAGTCCGTACATTAACTTCTTGATTCAAATTTCTTGTGGATTTTTTATTACATTGTTTCTTATTTCATTTGAATCTATTTAGAAGGGTTTTCATTAGGTTTGGTGTATTTTATTGCTAATTTACTACAACCAGCCTAAGTTTGTAAATTTAAGGGTTTTGAGACAATAAAATGGAGAATTGACCCATTCCTCATACTGTGATCACCATGGATTGAGGAATGGGTGTGAAACATCAATAAAAGGGTGTGAGAATGGTGAGTAAGAGCAGGGGAGGTCAAGAAATGTGTTGGGCATGGAGCCCTAGGTCTAAAATTTATGTTTTCCAAGTGGAATTTGGAGGTTTTGATGTGTCAAATTGAGTTTTATGTTGGAGAAACATTATTTTATGTTGAATTAAGTTTGAGAAGATTATTTTAGACTTTTTTGAGGTGGTGTTATGTTTTGGTAAGGTTGGGAAGTGAAACTTTCAATAAGCCCTAGGTTTTGTGCATGTAAAGAAAGGTTTTGTGAATAGGCATATGGGTAATTGAAATTCTAAAAAATAGTGATGGATTCCTTAGTTTGAAAACATAATAAATTATTTCCAAAAGATTTTACTGAGTTTGATAGAGTTTTGAGAGTAGTCTCTTTGGAAAAGAGACCTAATTGGAGGCCTAAAAGGTGCAAAAACCCAAATTTGAGGAAAATGTTACAAAACAACTATTGGTGATTTGATGATATGTTGTTGTGTGTCAAAATGGGTCCTTGAAAATGTTTAGATCATTTTTTGAAAGGAATTTATTGTGAAAATATACTTGATTGAGTGGTTTCCCAATGCTACAAGGGAAAGAGTGGATTGTGGTGAAATGATGAGATTTTGATGAGATTGTGATCTGATAGTTGTGGTTGTAGGTTGGAATTGTGTTTTGTGTGTTTGCAGGACCTCCTTTCATTGCATCAATAGATTTCTTGTCATTTTCACCTTTACAGGCAATAAAAACACTCAAAACATAGTGGGAAAAGATGTCCAAGAATTGAAAATACTTGTTGGGTCAATTCTACCAATTGTTGGGAACCAAAATTGCTCAAAACAACACTAGAATAGCCACCAAATCATGAGAATTCACTGTTGAACAGTTTTGGATGTGAATACCATTATTTTTTGCTCCTTCAATAGTGAAAACCTCCCCCAGATGATAAAGCACATGAGCAGTAGAAGATACTTTGAAAAAAATCAATCATTCAAACTGCCTAATGAAACTCATTTCCACACATATGAGCATCACAATTTTTAATTTTTCCACCCTTTCAAAACAATGATGGAGAACTTTGCTTCTTCATAAAGAATGAGACAAAAAATCAAAGAAAATATTAGCCAATCAAAAGGCAGTGCTCAAACTTGACCATCACTATTTGGAGAAGAAAGAGCTTCCACAAAACAACGTTGTGCATTGCTCTACAAAATAAATGATATTTAGTTTATTAAAGCCTCACTTAGAACCCCCCAAAATTTATTAAAATGCTACTTGAAAACAACCCATCACTCAAACTTGACCATGACTGCTTTTAAAGGAAGCAAGGGTCACAAATAGCGATGGGTGATGGACACTTGGGCCATGCTCATCGTTGTTTTCTCCTCAACATTCCTATGAAAGAAGAGATGTGTGATGTGAACTCTTTTAATGATTCTTATAAAGTTTCCTCAAAATCATAAAATGCAAACCCATCATGCATCTCTAGTTTGTATCTGCTCAACATTTTTAAAACAAGATAAGCGATGGAGTTTTGTGCTGTCATGGGATGTCATGACTTCAACCAATCAGAAGCAAGAATTAAACTTACTTTCATAAAAAATATTTGAAAGTGTATTTCATATTTTCCCTAAATTCCTTTTCACTTTTGTATACTATTTAAAATATTCACAATATTTTAAATACTAACATTTGAAACATTAAGAAAACATGCAAATTTTAATTTCACCTGCAGGCCAAACGGTGAAAATTCATTGCACACAAATGGAGACCCCTGGAGCTGATATTTTTTGTGTGTGACCATAATCAATTATTTAAAACATGGGTTTTAAATCAAATCTCATCCAACCATCAAAATTTAGGTACCTCCTTTATAAACTGGTATGTCAGATGTGTTTGCCGCAACCGAAATACATTAAAATAATGTATCAAATGGCCTTTGTTTTTTATGAAATTTGAAACTAAGAGGTTTTAGACCAAAACGAATAATGGGCTTCCTTTAGAATTTTGAAATTTATAACTTTTCAGAACACCAAATTTGGCCCAGTTACAGTCAACAACACATTAATTAACCCATCAAAACTCATTCAGGAGGTGCGAAACTGAACAAGAAACTACCATATGTACTAGGAAACATTCTACCATATGGATTTGCAAGATGACCTCTGAGTTGCAAAATATTAATCAGCAAAGAGGGCCTCTGAGGCCGATTTAGTAGGATGCCAACCTAGCCTCTGTCATCAAACTGAAAGGACATAGGTGCTTCAAATTTGCAAAATATGAAGGTGCTATCAGTGGCTCATGTTTAGGGACACATGCCCCTTGCGAGCATGGTGAGATTCCAGATCTTTGGGAAGTAGACCAACTGCCAAAATCATTGGGGGGCTCTACCACTTCTCCACACTACATTGGAAATCACTCTTCAAATTTCATTTGGTGGCCCCAAGCCCCCAAAAAATAAAGAACCAATATTTACCTCTATCAAAAATGTTCTTCTCTGTTATCTGCACTAGGCCAAGTTTGAAAACACTACCATGAACTTCCCACAAACTAACCCTATCACTAGCATTGCCATTAACCATTGTTACCAGATGTCTGAGCTTGCCACCGGGTTACCATTAATTTTGTCAATCTAAAATCTGCAATCAAACAATAACTGAAATCCACAACCACTGTGACATTTTGCCATATCCATCTCATTTTCATGTTCCACTAAATGCTCATCCATCTGAACTGAAAATTGAAAGTGTTCATAGTCCATTTGGAAATTGACATTATAAACTTCAAATGACATCATATTTAGTTTGCACATCAAACTGAAAAATTTCATAAAAAAATCATGGAATAGTCCTATCTAGAACCATATTCCCTAATTTATTGAAGTCAAGTTGTATCCCAAAGTTTGAGAAATAAAATTGAATAAAATACTCATATAAAACCTTGGAGTCATCCTCTGATTTTTATCACATGCTAGACAAGCACTCATTTTGTGTGATGAACAAAAAGTTCTCATACATAGGACTATGCTTAGATTTACTTGCATTATATTGACAATCACATTCATTTGAGCACTGTAAATCAATCATACTATTACATGCCCCAGTGGTCTAGAGACAATATTCATCAAAATCCACAACATCATTGTCATCATTCAAATTAGGGTTATCACAAAAAATATTAGTACTATCAACATCCCATGCATCAACAAACACTTTCATCTCAGGTTTATACATGATGTTAAACTCATTCTCCAAACCATTATGCAATTCTAAATGAAATGCTTCAAATAAAGGCTCAAACATTTGAGAACTAATAGGGTTAGCAAAAATACACTCATGTGCACTGGTAACTTCATGTGCATCATCAATTGATCAGTATGCTGACCCAAATGTGGAAGATTCATTGTAATTTGAATGTTGTTCATTAGTAATTGAGAAAGCCTCTTCATTATCTTTCACATCAATGCATTCCTCATTGAATGAAAACATGCCCATTTCTACAAAGAAACAAGCATATTTCATCTCATCATTGATTTCATGAGCTTGTAGCTTCACATATAGTTTTGAATCAAAAAATTTCCCAATGCTATGCGCATCAACATCCTCTTCATGTGTCACAAAAATTTCCATTTCTACTTCACATAAGTTACCACAAGTAGCAGAGACAATCTTGTTCATTAGCATCATACTCAACCTCACCAACATATTCATCATATTTGGCACTGTGCTTCAGATCTGAATATTGAACACACACATTTTTATCTTCAAAGTCATCATCATTCACATAGTTAGTATGCTCTATTGATGGAAAACCCAAATTACATTCTAGGTATTCATTAAATGAAATTTGTGCATCCTCTTGTGAACAAGTGACTTCATCAACATTTATATCATTGCATCCTTTATAGGAAGAAGGAACCTTTAGATCATCCTCATAAAATCATTCATAATCCTCTGAAAAATAATCAAGAACTTCATTGTAATCATGATCTTCATCACTAGAAAACTCATCATTGCATAAACTATGCTCAAAATTTTTAGAATGAATCCTTATATTTTTATTTTCAATATCTTGACCACTAATTTGCAATGAGATCTCTTTAACACTTGCATGCGTATCTTTATCCTTATCACTGATATATGGATTTGCATATATGTTGCTTGTGAGCTTATTACAATCATTATCCTCATCCATACAACAAGATGGATGTTCATTTTTTGATATACCTTTTTCACTTGTGTGTATTGTGTTCTAATATTTCTCACATTTAACAATATGATAGCTGCTATCAACATTTTGAGACATCACATTTTGGGCATAATCACATTGGGCTCCTTCAACAATCTTTATCCAATCAAGTACCTAATCAACACTTTGAGGTTTCAATTCTTTTTGTAAGGTACTCAACCTTGATTCATAGATTTCACAAAACAAATCAATGCACGTTCAATCCCTAGGTCTGAAATTGTTAGGGACCTCCAACAAGGTATCCAAAAACCTTGTGCACAAATCATATGGTGATTCTCCCTTGTATCTCTTCATTTTAGACAATTCTTGAACAAAAGACATATGATCAACACTGATCAAACTTTATTGATGTTCAACTTGGAGTTCATTGTGATTTGTATGTTGTGATCATGGATTAATCAGAACAATAGAGACATAACTATCTTGACAATAGTTTTCATTTTTTGACTTGCATTGGATGTATGCATAAGATGTTCTAGGATAGCCAACACTTGCAGCCATATGTCCTTCATTATTGAATATTTTGAGTGTTTTCAATATCCATGGAAATCTTATATGCCTAATGAAGTGTTGTAGGATCTTTATCTCTTAACAGATAGCTCATTTCTTCGTCAAATGCACCTAAGTAAATAAAAAATTGCAATGCATCATTTGGTCTTAGATTTTCTAGAATATCTCTTATTTCCTTTCAAAATATTAAGTTGAAAGCTTAGACTAACTCTTCTTCATCTTTTTGAATGTCCATGAACCTTTTGTCTCATTGATCTTGGATCAATTGTTTCAGCAAACTGTACTATGAATGTTACCATTAACTCATTCCACGAACATATAGAACATACTGGTAAATATGAAAACCAATCTCTGGCATCTTCCTTCAGAGATTGAACAAATAAATTTATGACATCTTCATGTCTTGTCTCATAATCTCCCATCAAATTAGAAAACTCTTGCAGATGTTGAGATGTTGATTCTAAGTTTTTCCCTTTAAACTTTGGCAAGTGTTCCCTGACTTCATTAGGAACAAGGTTTGGGAAACCTTGAATACCATTAAAATTTAATGGTCTATACCTTCCCACAAAGAAAGGATTTCTCTAAGGACATAGCTAGAATTGATATGAATTTTGCATTATGACACTTGAGCATAGATTTCCAATTCATATGAAAATATGCTTTCAATGAAAACCTAATCCCCTTTTAACCAATGCATCATAATTTGATAAACTCAATAGGACTCTTATCTCTCCAATGTTTGATCAATTCTAATTTATCAGACAACACATGAAATATCCATGCCCTCTTCTAATTGCATAAAATTTAAAGGTCTAAACCTCATAAACTTGTATACCAGTGTACAATCATGAAACAATAACCAAACTTTCCAAATGGTTTCCTTCTTGTAGTCTTATGTGGTTGTACTACTACATTGAAGTGGATATACCAAAGTTGTAGTAAATGCATTGACTAGGAGACATCATTTGTTGGTCATCGTTGGGTTTGAAGAAATGAAAAGTATGGGATACTCCATATTTTATCAAATTTTATGAGGACCTCAATACCCCAATGTTAACTCTTTTGAGGATTATGCATTGGCTGATGGATTTCTATTTAATGGTATGAAATTTTGTCTTGGAGAACCAAATTCTAGGGGCTTAGTAAGACATTTTGGAAGGGAAAAAACTTATAATTTGGTAAGTGAATTCTTTTTGCCAAAAAATATGAAGGATATTAACAAAATTTTCTCTAACATTTCAAACTAATATAGGGGGTAATAAAATATGGATTATATATACCCCTCCCAATACTTGAATGTATCTAAGTTCACATTTTGTTAGATTTTATGCTAATAATGCCTTGCACTTAGAGAAGCAATGATTTTATCTTTGTTGTTTTGGAAAAAATATTTAAATGGCCCATTTTCTTGATTACAAAAAAAATATTGATGCAAGTAGAATCGATAATTTGTTTCAAAGAAATTGTGTTTCCATGGATTGCTAAAAACCATTACAAGTGATAAGCATACTATATTTCCAAGTCACTTTTGGAGAACCCTATTGAGGAACCTAGATACTAAGCAACAATTTAGTTCTATATATCATCCCCAAAAAAATGGGCAAATAAAAGTACTAAATGAAAGCTTGAGAAATTTGTTGTGAAGTTTGAATTTCAAAAATCCAAAGTGGCGAGATCAAAATTTGGCACATGCTAAATTTGCATACAACTCTAGCACTAATAGATCTTCAAGAAAATCTCATTTTCAAATAGTTTATGAGGAAAGTCCAAAAGGAGTAGTGAAATTTCTTGAGTTATCTATGAACAACCACATTACTCTTAATGCTAAAAGTTTTAATATTGTTAGATTTCCACAATCCATGAGACCTACACTTTTGATATTTTTGGATTTAATTGTGTATAAATTTTTAGCATCAAGGTTTTAGATCAAACTCCATAATACATCATCAAGATTTTTTCCAAACACATTCTTGAGGTGCATTAGAAGATTATGGTCAAATTACAATCCATAAATGAGTAATATAAACAATGTGTTGATATTGTTGGGAAAATGTGTCTCAACCTTGTAATTACATAAGGTTTATTGTTGATAGGTAGGCATGGGGGGCGTCGGGGTAGGAGGGACCACCCCCCCCTGGGAGGGGTGCTACACACCTCGCGGGGGATACACCCCTGAAAGCCAAATTTTATGTACATTTTATTATTGTAAATTTGAACTGTTCAAGTCTCAGATCTGATGGTCGATATTTTGTTCGATTGACTTTCCCTAGAAGGAGACCCTATTTTATGAGGGTGTTGTATTATGATGTATTTTAAGATTTTGATAGCGACCGTGTTGCCTCTGGATCTTTGGTTGGTAATACTGCTATGAGAATATTGCTCTGCGTGTATATTGTAATATTTGTGATTTATGAATAATATATTGGATAACTTTTAGGGCGTGTGGTTTTTCTCCTGAAAGGGTTTTCCCCATGTAAATCACCGTGTTGTGGTATGGATGATATTTATGTTTATTTATGTTTTTAAGTTTTTGTAATTGTTGTAAATATCTGTAAATTTTTACATTATCCTCCTCTCAAGATTAATGTATGAAGTTGTTATGCTATCTTAGGTTCCTTACAAGTGGTATCAGAGCTTGATTGCCTTTGGTTTTAGTTGTGGGTTATTGGGATTTTTTGAACTAATCTAGATTTGATTGAGATCTTGTATAAAATATACTTTGTGATCTTGTTGCATGAATTTTCAAATGGAAAGTTCATCAGGGAGAATAGAGATGGATAAATCTTTTGGAAATAATTTTGAAATGTGGAAGCTAAAGATGGATGATATATTGATAGATTGATATTTGTGGGATGTTGTTGATGAGAATGTTTCAAGGCCTCCAGATCCTACTTTGGCTGCTCAATATGATGTTATAGACTATAGAACCAAGGGTTTAATCATATTGTTCTTGGTAGACTCTATTTTAATCAATGTCCATGAAGAGGTCTCTACACAAAAAATAGGGAAGAAACTTGGTGAGATGTATCAAGCCAAATCTTTAGTGAGCAATATTTTCTTGAGGAAGAAATTGTATTCCTTGAGAATGGAAGATGGTAGACAAATTACAGACCACTTGGAAGCATTCAACATGTTGGTGGCTCAACTGGCATCAGTTGGTGTCAAAATGGATGAGGAGGAGAAATACCAGATCTTGGTTCTTTGCTTGATTTGTGGGATTCTCTTGTTATGGCTATTGGGAGTACTTCTGTTATATTGAATACTGAAGATGCGGTGGGTTATTTTCTTTCTAAAGAGATGAGGAGGAAGGCATCCATCAATGCCAAGGAGGCCCTAAATGTTTGTGTAAGACCTAAGTGAAAAGGCAAGAAGAATGAGAAGCATGATAAATCCAAGTCCAAGGGGAGGTCTAAATATCATGGAAACTCCAAAGTTTTTTGTTGGAACCATGGTAAGCCTGGACATATTCGTAAGGAATTCAAGGAATAAAAGAAGAAGAAAAAGAAGAGATTTTATTTTGATTTAAGTTCGATAAGGAAGATGGTGGTGCATTTGTTGCATCTTTGGCAACTTGTGCAGGTAATGATGCATGGTTAACTAACTCAAGTGCATCTTTCCATATGACTTCTAATAGAGATTGGTTTTTTGAATATGAAGAATTTGATGGAGGTAAGGTGTGCTTGGATGATGATTCTTATTTAAATATTGTTGGCCATGGTAAATTTAGAATCAAGTTTCTTGATGGCAGAGTAAATAGGATTAATGATGTTTTGCATATCCTTGGATTAGCACAAAATTTGTTATATGTGAGAAAACTAATAGATGGAGGTGTGCAAGTAGTATTTTTTGATGCAATATGTAAGATGGTTAGAGGTACTATGGTGATTGGTGGTTTCAGATATGACACATTGTATAAGCTTGATGCATGCATTGTTAAGTGCAACAATACTTCTATGAAAAGAAAGTATGTGGAAGAGGTGAGGGTTTCACCTTCGATAGATGGGCATGGATTTTGGGTACCCAAGAGCACTCTTTCTTCTAAATCAAAGTTACCTACAGAGAAAACTATGTTATGACACCAAAGACTTGGCCACATTCAATAAAAGGGTCAAAGGACCTTCAAAAAAAATCATGTTAAAGGATTGTTTGATTATAATCTTGAATTTGATTTCTATGAGCATTGCATTTATGGAAAATAAAATTGCGTTCAATTTACTCGAGTTATCATAAATATTGTGGTGTATTGGCTCTTATTCATTGTGATGTGTTTGATCTTGTAGATGTTCCTTCAATTGGAAAAATCACATATTATGTTTCATTTATTGATGATTATACTATAAGAACATGAGTATACTTTCTAAAGAGTAAATTTGAAGTTTTAGTCGATTTAAAAAAATTAAAGCAATGGTTGAGTTGTAGACTGCAAAAAAAAAATGTTTGAGGATTGATATTCGTGGTGTATTTTCTCTAATGATTTTGATATATTTTGTAAATATTGTGGTATTCATAGACAAAAGACAACTATGTATTCTCCACAACAAAATGCAGTTGCAAAAATAATGAACAAGACACTGATGGAGAAGGCTAGGAGTGTGTTGAGTGGTGTTGGTCTAGAACAAAGGTTTTGGGTTGAAGCTATTGCCACTGCTTTTTACTTGATTAACAAATCTCCTACATCAATTGTTGTTGATAATATTCCTATATAGGTATGGTTGAGCCACAAGCCTTCATTAAAAAATATTAAGAGTTTTTGGTTGTGAGGCATATGCACATGTGCCAAAGGAGAAGCAAACAAAGTTGGAGAACAAGGTTGTGAAATATATCTTCATCGAATATAGTTATGGTGTGAATGTAACAAGCCCAATGTTTTACCCAATTGAATTTAGCTATGTCTTAACCCACATGTGAACAGTTTATGTTTACCAACATATAGAAATACATTTTTTCTTTTCTAATTCAACAATAAGGTCCACATTTTGAAATAATCCCATTCTAAACTCTCATTGCATTTATAAAGAAACATTACATATTCCAAGTAATGATTTCATATTACATAATCCCATGTAATTATAATATTTTTCTATTTACAAATTTTCATAAAGATAGAGATACATGATACATGCAGCTACCATGAGCTTAATGAAATAGAGATACAAATGGTTCAATTGTCTTTGATGGCATACATCCTCAAATTTTGGCTGCCAATTGTATGAGGGAGAGTATCACTTATGTGCTTTTCCACCAACCATAGAGTTATTGCGGTTCCCCGCACATCTATCTAATTGGTAAGATGGCCCTCTCTTCGATGAAGAGATTAGCTTAGTAACCTCATAATACTAGCCTTCATGAGAATGGTGTTGTGTCCTACATAACTAGTGCTACCATACACTGGCTACAACCTACATGTATGACATTCCCAACCTAGTTATGAAAACTTGGCTGATAGTGAACCAACAAGTGTAATACAATGGCTACTTACACTACTTTGGCCAATTTTTTTAATATAATCATTCGCTTAGAAGTGAAGTCATATGTTCACCCACCCCTTAGCTTGATTTGGTAATTGACTGTTCATACTCTTTCCAATCATAATATACTTTTATCCTAAAAGGTGATGTTCATCTAAGAGTTCTAACTGACCAATAGGTTACTTCCATTTACGGATTATCCTAACCCTAGGAATAACCAAATTAACCACACATGCACATATAGGATTAAAATATACATTAATATAATTTCGAGTTTTATGGTTATGTAAGAAAATAGTGTTACCTGCACCAAGATTATCTTACAACAAACTCCAGAAATACAAATGAATAAGAATAAATCAAAATGAATTAGAATGAAAAAAATATATGTGTTGCTTCTATTTATACTAAAAACTGAGAAACTCAATGCTACAAGAAATTTCTCAAAACTGCCACCTTTTCTCCTCCCATTGCCACCACTCAACAACAAAAACTAACTTCCCTTCTAAATGCATCGAATCATCCTACAAAAATGAAATGTGGCTGCAAAAACACTTAATTTGCAAACATATATGCAATCCTTCCACTTTTAGCTTCTCTGTTATGGATGAGTCGCCCTTTTCTTAGTGACACCAACAAATCTTTTATTGAGTTAAACACAAAAATTCTTATCTATAGGTTTCCTATTTGCAAAGAAAGTTGACTTCTTCAACCAGCTCGCAGCTTTGACAAAGTCTTATGCTTTCATTTAGTTGAGTGTGGCTCTTTTCAACATTTGACTTCTATTTGCATTATATCTCTTATTATGACATTGCCTTTATGCTACATGTGGGTTTTATTATTCTCAGCAACTTTAATAAAATGCATCACTTCATATTAGCATAGACTTAAGAACTTATATTCTCTATTCAATATTATTCACTTTGCTTGTACAATATACTTCATTACAAATTATACACTTTGCATAAAACTTACTTACATATGCGCATTATATGTGCTACCTATAGTTATCATTTCGCTGGATTTTGTACAAGCCATTCTCTATAATATGGCTCACATTATATATGTGCTTAAGTTTATTTTATAACACTTTTAAATATATAACAATATATATTGTTAATATATATATGTTATAACTTCCATCATTATAATATATATATATACACGTTTATTAAATCATTATTTGCTAATCACACACACACACACACACACATATATATATATATATATATTGTATATGTCTAATCGATATTCTCATGCATATGGTATGTCCACACATGAGTATGTGTAAGTACATCTACCTACATATACACATGCATGTATATACTTTCGTGTATGAGTTATCATAAACACATACATATATATATTCTCTGTATATACTCATCGATTAATATATGAATATAAATACATGAAGAAGAACTTACAATTAACACAAAGATTTAGTTACACAATCCAAATCAAGAAATCAAAGACTTAAAACCAAAACCAATGCAAGTCATTCCCAAATTACAATTGAAGGTTTACTTACCAACTCCCGAACTAACTTGACTCAACTTGAAAAAACTAGGGTGTGAGTGTGTGATCACTTAAAATAGGCATATTAAGGGTTACCAAACTAAGCTCTTCTCCTGAGTGATACTCCCCCTCTCTTCTGGAGGCTTGATTCATTTCCTCCATCCAACTTAGTGCATCAAAATAGTAGTTAGCTGATAACATTGCATTCATATGTATCATATATTTTCATTTTCTAAATATTTAAAGTTGTTGCAAGTATGAAGGTGTTGTCATTGATGTTAACAAGCTTGTGTTTTCATTGGTGTCAACTATATGTGTTGGGGGAGAGTGTTGTTGATGGTTTTGTCTATTCTTTGATTAGTTGTGTTATGTTGTCATTAATAAAGCTACTAGTGCCAACATCCAATTTTTCTTTGATAAGCTTTTGAATATGTTGAAGATATCGAGGACATTGAGAAAATTGATAAAAAGAGGAAACAGTGTGTTGCAGTAGTGTTCAATGTTACAGAGGTGTTTTGGTTTTGCTTTGCATTTCTTCTAGATTGAAGATCTAATTATGTGGTTTGGATATGTTGGTTAGAGGTGTTCAGAGATGTTGTATTCAAAATTTATGGTGGTGGATCATTGTACAAAAGAACTGTGAATTGTGCATTACAGAGGTGTTTGGGAGAAATGTCTTTGCTTCACGTTTCTCCCCAATTGTGTTTTAGTACTTGTGGTTTTGACGGAATATTGATGGTGTTGATCTCTTTCTTGTGTCAAGATGATTCATGGTTTGGTGTTCTAGAAGTGGGTCTTCTAAGTTATTGTGTTTGGCAGTGTTGTCTGGATGAACAAAATGTTTACATTCTTTAGGTGATTTTTTTTCAAAGGATTTTGTTGGATTTCAGGATGCTTTTAGATCATGTTAAGGTGAAATTTGTTGTTCGAAAGTTTTGGATTGATCAAAGGAAGAATGTACTTAAATTTTTAATGGTGCTTGCATGGGTAGCGATCGACTTGGTGTTTACACTACATGCAAAGCATATTCAAAGTTTTTGGAAATGTGTTGAGGCATGTTAGGACATATTTGGGTCCTATTTAAGATCTAATGAATTGGCCTTCGTTCTTATCCATCGCTGAATGTTTGGGTGCAAACTAGTTGAATTTGCATATTTCCGGTGCCGACTGGAGAGGGTTTCAAGGGTTGGGATGAATCATCAATAAGTGAGTTATTTGGAGGGATTGAAAAGAATGAATGCTGGCAGAGTAGGTATGATGCTTGAATTTCAACATGGTGGAGTGATTAGGCGGAATCTGAGGAAACCTAATTTTGACATACGAGATGATGAAGCCCGAAGGAATTATCTACCAATCATTCATACAAGGGATGAAGGTTTTGGAGCTATTCGTTGGATTCTGTTGCCATTGAGAGGATTTTTCTTTTTGTGACATTTCCTCTTCTATCTTTTTTTCTTTGTTTGGTTGTGGGTACTTTTGGATAGTGTGTTCTATTCTGGCAGTGAGCCTTTGTACCGACTTAACAATTATTTATATTGTGAGCTAATCTTCACCATGATTTTTCCCTCATTGGATTTTCCACGTAAATTTGGTGTTCTCTTGTATGTGGTGTTGTTATTTCAAGTTTTTGTTATTTGCAGAACTGTTTAAACTCCATGGCAAAATGAGGGTTTCAATAGATACAAAGTGGGTTGGTTCTTGTTGGGGGTTTTGATGTTTTAATTAGATTACAGAGCAGATTCTTCCCTCTAAGTTGAAGCCCAAGTTGGAACAACGAGGATTCAGGTATCTCAGGCAAGGGTTCCTTGGAGAAACAACCTCTTGGGAGTAGATCAGGATGGCTGAACAATTTGGAATACAGATTTGATGGAATAGATTAGCCATGCTAAAAGGAACCCAAAGATGGAAGGCTATATGTTGTCTATTGGATTTGAAGTCTTGTAGGCTCTAAAGAATGTATATACTATTCCTCAGAATGGTCTGAGCACAAGTGATGAGATCAAGGCCTTTGAAAAAAATGGTAAAGCAAGGTTTGTTCTTTTGAGTAGTCTTGCAAATACTAAAGTAATGAAAGTTATGGATTTAAAAACTGCTAAAGAGGTTTGGGATAAGCTATAAATTATTCATGAAGGAGATTCTAAGGTTAAAGAAGATAAGATGCAAAATTTGAAGACACAGTTTGAGAACTTGGGAATGGTTGAAGATGAGTCTGTTACAAGCTACATGCAAAGGGTTGATGAACTTGTCAATGCAATGAGAGGCCTTGGTGCAAAAATTAAAGAACCTAAAGTGGTAAATAGAATTCTTAGAAATCTTACTAAAGCTTACAGTAGTAAAGTTTCTACTATTGGGGAATATGTAGATTATAATACTTATACTAGAGATCAATTGTATAAAGAACTAGCTGCATTTGAAATGAGAGAATTTGGAACTAACAATGGTGCAAAAATTGATACTAATTTTAATGCTGGAAAGTCATAAAAGAGTAAAGATTCAGATCAAGATGATCTTGATGATGTGTAAGCTAACTTTGTGAGAAGAATGAAAAAAGGTACTAGTAAGTACAAAGGTAAATTACCTTTCAAATGTTTCAATTGTGGAAAGATAAGTCAGTATGCTTCAAGATGTCCAAATAGAGCTATGAATAATAAGAACAAGGAAAAGGAAAATAAGGGAAAGATGATTAAGAAGAGGTATTATGTTAGAGAAGATGCAAGTATTTCTGATGATGAATCTAATTATGAAGATGATGATGTTAATGCATGATTGTTTATGGATTTGAAAGATGAAATATTTTTTGGTAACTCTAAAATATGTGTGAAGGAAAGTGGTTTGAAGGAAGAGAAGAAGAATAGAGGTACTCTGGTATCTGCTTTTCATGCTAGATAGGATAAGAACTACTGGGTCATTGAGAGTGGATGCTCAAATCATATGACCGAAGACAAAAGTAAGTTTGTTAAACTTGAATATGATGGAGGA
>VDFB02337204.1:0-47106 GCA_007258455.2 Sequoia sempervirens
GAATCTTCAACTCAACATTTGATCTAAGTCCACTAAAAAATGAAGAGGATATTGAGCCAATTCACATGCCTAATGACAACATCCAAGAACCTTTTATAAGCAATCCATCCTTTGAAACTGACCCACGTCAAGAACTTGATCCAAAGCATGTCGAAAGCAATTATGAAATTATTCAAGATCAAGAATTTGTATCTCCAAGATACTATAATGATTTAATGGACACTCTCCTATCTATATAGGATGTCACAGATAATGATCATATCCATATAGCACATACTCCTCAATCTATCCATGAGATGATTTCTTTGGATGGAAATGTAGATGATCTTCATTTAGAACAAGATTCTTTTACTCCTAACATTATTATGCAAAAAGAGAAGGTTATTGATTCCTACAGTCAAACAAAGTTGTCAACATCAAGATCAAATATATCCCAAATTCAAATTGAGGACATCATGCATAAGGATATCCAACATTATCCACTCAAGGAAACAAGTTAGATAGAACAGGATATTTTGAAATCAACAGAGTAGCAAATTTCAATAACATCATCTGCAGTGGTCATTTATCAAAGGATGTAGTCTAAACAAGAGCTCTCAAAACAGGAAGAATCAAAGCATAAAGGTGTTACTACCACCATACTAGGGGAAACTATGTCTCAAGCAAGCGCTAATATAGGGAGCATGAAGAATCTTTGTGATGAAACTGATGCTAATACTACAACCAGCCACGTCATGAATATTCATCCACCAATCACCCCATCCACAAATTGGGACCAACGTTAAAATAAAGATTTGAATCAAAGCACAAAGAACGTTATCAAAGAAAAAAAGTAGAGAAGCATGAAGGACAAATCAAATACACATGGATACCAAAGAATACAAAGAAAGATCATCCATATCAAACTCCATTAGTCAAAGAAACTATGGGGCAAAATAAAAAAAGGGAAAAGTATCCATCAAAGATGTCCGCAAAAGCAAAAACAAGCTTTTCAAATGACATACAAAGTGTATCAAGCAGTCGGTCCTAATTCCATGCACACTTTTGTATCCACCCATCATTGCTCATCTTCCCAAGTTTGGAGAGTCAAAGGTGCCAAACTGTTAACCAATCCATCTCTTATCCCTAAACACACTCCATCCACGCCTCCATGCATAATATCTATTTCTCACATTGACCATGTATTGGAAGCCACCCTTCATCATAAGGATTTAGAAGGCACTCTATCTCGATGTGGACACAAAGACAAAGTTAACTCCAGTATCAACAAAGCATATCAAGAATCTCAAAATTTATATTCAAGTGCACGTATCTTAGCAAAACAACTTCTTTAGGTAGGATATCGATGGTACATTATGACAAGGGCATCTACATCAACACCACCAGGTGGTTCAGCATGAATCTTTAAGAAAAATCCAAAAAATATGAAAATCCAAAAAAAATTCATAATAAGGCCATCATTCCTTCATCTCAACCACAATAAGGCCATCATTCCATCCATCTCAACCATAATAAATCCATTCATCCATGAACCATTTATCCAATCCATTTTTATCCATCTGCATCCATCATCCAAGTTATCTTGATCTTGATGAAAGTTTGGGGCACACTTACACTTGCTTATGGTAAACATCTTGACATGGGTCATTTTCATTAATCCTATCCTACCTAGTGTTATCTGAGCCATGAAGCATTATCCAAATGAGAATTCCTCCATTCAAACACCTTATCTTGTCACAAGATAATCCATATCCATCCATCCATACACCTATCCAGGCATCTATCCATGGAATTCCATATATTGCTAGACACTGGGGGCATATATTTACACCTTGCTTTAGAATAAATCTCGATCTATATCCTCCAACTTAGGTGGTGATCCAAACATTGGCAAATCGTTCACCTTGGTCAAAGCATTTGTGATCAAAATCACTAGCCCATGGCACATTTTGACGATCAAACATTCCTTATCAAGCTTCATCTTTCATCAAACATCAATCCAAATAATCACTATCAGTCACATCTAATTTGCATGTCAACGTCACATCAAATCATCCAAAACATCTTTTATTCCAAATCAAGCTTCATCAATCATGATCAATCAATTCCAATCAACCCATTGTCATCTTGGGGATATCTTTCCCAATCCTTGTGTTGCTTAACACTATCCTTGCATTGTTGTGTATCCTTGACAATGTTATCATCATCAATCCCTCATCATCTTGGGATATTCATCCTAATCCTTGTGTTGTGTAACACTATCATTGCATTGTTGTGCATCCTCAACAATGTTATCATCATCAATCAGATCAATCAACCTTAGCTTAGTCTTCAAAAAAATCCCAAATAGATCACTGATATCATCAAAAATATCCATATCCAAATTGTCAAAATCATGCGAAAATCCAAAAACATTCAAAACATATCAAAAATCCAAAAACACTCAAAAAGTTAGAAACATATCAAAAACATGGAATCTGAACTACATTGTCTCTAAGCTTAAACATAGGCAAGGCTAATCTTTGATCAGCCCCCGAGACATCAAAATCCAAAAATATTCAAAAAATACAAAATCCAAAAACATTTGTAAAATCTTAGAAAACCCCAAAACATTCGAAAAATAAAAAATCAAAACATTTGCAAAAATCTCAAAAAATGCCAAAAACAACCTCAAAAATTTTCAAAACATCAAAAACATCCAAATATTTGAAAAAATCCATTTGTCTCATCACACTTTCAACTGCAATAAACATCCATTCATAATAAAACAATCGTCACCTTCATCCTTTGGCAACACAAACAGAACCAAGCACAATAATCAATAAAAGAAAACTTCAAATGCAAAATCAAAATCAAAGCAACAAACCTTTAAACGCAAAAATCAAACTCTTGATCATTTTTAAACATCTCAGTCAACTTTATATCAACAACCTATCAATCAACTTATCAACCCATCATCATCCTATACAACGAATGTCCTAGGATATATCATTCCGACAATGGGCATCATTTTGGATATCACTTTGGATTCTTATCCTATCAAAACAAATCCCTTTGGCTAGAGGTATTAAGAACATTGACTTGTTTGTGTACTTGATCTTTTCTCTTGATTTCTCTTATTGCGCTCATTCCAATGACCTCTTGATGATGTCTAATCAAAGCGATTTAGAGAGATAGGAATGGGGCAACGAGCATTATCATTTTGTCTGTTGTGCTTGTTGGACGTTCTTGTAATATAACTTGGCAAATACTTGCTTTGTTAGGTAAGTCCTAGCAAGGTTTCTGTATATCAAGTCTGAACAAGAATACTCCTATTTGTTTGTCGAGTCAAAGTCCATCACACTAGGTACAACACCATCCTGTTTCTTTATACCTTGATGCATCGTATCTATGTGTTTTATCAAACATAAGGTAAGTAGCCCTTTTCAAATCCTAATCCTTGATACGTGAAACATCATATATCATCATCATCATCTCTAATAAAGTCTTGTCAGATCATGGACTTATTGGATCCTCTTGTCATCATCTCATTTCTTCTTTCTTCTTTCCACGCTAGCATAACATCACCAATGCATCCATCTTGCAACCATCATGCATCCACAAACTATTAGCATACATAAATCTCAATTTCATAGCATATCACATCATCCATCTCATCCATCTCACATGCATTACATCATCATTTTAAGTTGTTTAGGATAATATAGATTGGTTATTCTAAGCATCTTAAAACCATCTCATTTGCATCATCATCATAACCATCCATATGTCTATCTTGAACCTCTTTATCGCAAGATCGACCCTCAAATCGAATCTTTTCACTTGATCTCTTGAGGGGGAAATGTACTAGTGTTCTTCTTTCCACTGGGCATCCGAAAAAATAAAATAAAAATTCAATTTTGATCGTGGCAAGTTTATTCTTTGAACCAACACATCAAGTACATTGCTTCAAAGAGGGGAAAAATATAGACACGCAAAATTGATATCATGCATAATCATATTCGCTCGTCAATTAAATAAACCAAGTTTAATTGATTAATCTCCTAAGGCCATCCATTTAAATTGAATAAATTAACTTTATTTAATTTAAGCCTAACAACATCCTCTTTGATTAAATAAATCAAATATTTATTTAATCAAGTCTGAAGTTACCTTTCATCCCCATTTGATTTAGTTAGATCCCTAAATCTAAGTCAAATGGGTCAAATCACCTAATCCCCCACTAAATTAATCTAATCTTGATTAATCTAATCTAATCACCCATCACATCCTCTAGCTTTTCCCACTTGCACAAATAAAGCATTTTAATTCATTTCTTAAAATTCTCATTTTCTCTCAACAAGGCATCTTTGGAGAATATTCCTCAAGTTTGAATTTGAAAACAAGTTGACTTGTCCCTTCCAACATGGCAATAACTTCCCTCTTACATGTCCCCTTACTTGGCATTTAAGTCACTTTTCTCCCTCCAACAAGCCAAATTTGAATTTGAAAAGGTCAACCAATCTCATTTATTGGCACATTGACCAAAACTTGCACATCTTCCATCCACTCACATGGTGACAAGTGGCTCCATCTCATTGGCCAAATCTTTGTCCCACATTGCTCTCTTTTGAGCACTCTTTCAACCTGAGAGTCTATAAGTAGAAGCCTCATTCTTCAACAAATGACCCACAACCTTCATGTAAAGTTACTCTCTTCAATTGAGAGCTAATTTTTCCCATCTTCATAGCATTTTCATATTCGTTTCATCATTGAGCTTATCAAAAAGGGGTTGGGAAAGGGCTATTTTCCACATCAAAATAGCACCATCCCCCCCTAAGATCAAGTGCTTGCTTTGTTTTAGAGTAGGAATAGTTATCTTTGTTTGTATTTGCTCATTTATTTCATCTTTTTCCTTGTTATTTAACAATGCAAATCGATTTTATGGGGGATTCTTATTCTAACCTTGCATTTTTGGCCTAACAATGTGATTTGTTTGCTTTGTTCATGCAAGTTTAGATTTAGGGATTCTTATTCTTATCTACAATCAATATTTTGCACATCCATTCAAAATACTTAGGATTTAGAAGAATTATGATTAAAACCCTAGCATAGCATGAAACCCTAACTCTGATGTAGCCCAAAGAAGACCAAGTTGCCATAACACCATATAGAAACTCTCCTAGGTTATGAATATACATGAACATACCAAAACATGAAGGAATCACTTATAATGCAAAAAATTGGCATTAATAACAGTAGTTTTCCCCTTTGACATCAATGACAACATTTTGCAACAATCTCCCCATTTGTCATTGATGACAACACTGAATTCTTGAATTCTCTCCTCCTTTCCTGTAACTCTCCCTATTCATATCTCCAAATCTTCCCTTAACTCTCCCACTTTGACATCAATGGCAAAGGATTATGACAATGCCACAATACTCTCCTTTTGTTCAATATTATTGGCAATGACAACTCTCTACAACACTCCCCCTAAGGGAAATACTCTAGGGGTAGAGTAAAGAAGTATCCCCTTGAACTTTTGCTTCATCTGATTATTCATTGAAAGAAAGAAAGGAGTTGTCACTCCTAGATTCTATTCAAGATACTCAAATATCTCCTTGAGAAGAGGTTTTGTAAAAATATTTGCAATATGATCTTGAGTAACCACATATTCTAATTTGACTTCACGATTTGTAACCTTTTCTATAAAAAATGATGTTTGATTAAAATGTGATTTATCTTTGAATACATCACTATATTTTTTGAAATGTTAATTAAACTTGTATTATCATAGAGAATGGAAATAGGTTCATTGTACTCAACTTTTATATTCTTTAATATACGTTCCATGATAAGACATTCTCCATAGTTATATCAATAAAGGAAGTGAAGCATTCCCAATGATCTTTATGATCAAGAACTTCACAAATTTAGCAATGATCTCTACGATCAACTTCAAAAATGATCTTTGTGATCAATTGTAACAACGATCTTTGCAATCAATTTCAATGATCTTTTCAATCACTTTCAACAACGATCTTTTTGATCAATTTCTTCAACGATTAGTAAAGATCTTTGCAATCAACTTCAACAATGATCTTTGCAACCAAAAGCTTCAACGATCTCTGCGATCAATTTTAATAATGGTCTCTACAATCAAATCTTTCACAAATTTAGCATTGGTCTTTGCGATCAACGCTACAACTATTCAACAATGATCTATGCGATCAATACTTTAAATTTTTAGGTTTAAAAATTATCTTTGTGATCAATGTTACAACCATTCAAGAATGATCTTTGCGATCAAGTGTACAACTTTTAGGTTCAACAATGATCTTTGCAATCAATTCTACAACCACTCAACAATGATCTTTGTGATCAACTGTACAACTTTTACATATATGAGTGCTCCAACTTCAAATCTCATACCACTATATGGATAGAATTCAAGTAGCCTTTATGGTAGTCAAAATTCATAGATTAGATTACATGGTTTCTAGGATGATATCTAACCATGATTCACTATTTGTCTGACATGACAATATTTATTCTTGTACAACATTTTGAACATATTTGTGACCTTTTCCCAACTGGATACACCAATCCATCCACAATCCATCTATATACTATCTTTTAAATGTTGTTTCTTCCACTTTTTGTTCCAACACAATTTCTCAGAATGGTTCTTCAATCCACAAATACTGCAAGGATGAAGATCCCAACACATCTCTTTTTTTATGTCCATGCCTATGAAAATTAAAAAATTGTATGCATTGAATTTCTTGAATTAATTTGTTTGAACTTGTAACATTGTTTTTATTTCCACTAGCCTATCCAAGGCCTTCATTTTTTGGCCTTCCTATTGGCTCAATGGGCTTTATAATTCCTTGTCCATATTTTCCTAAACCTTTTCCTTCATATCACATTCTTTTCATTATCTTAAATCCAACATTCTTTGAATAACATTCTTTCTCATTATCTTGATGACTAGCAATATTTGTAGATTCAATAATTTTGTTGTCTTCCTTACACTTTTCATCAAGAGAGGCTTTAGCTATATGAAATTTATCAAACAATTCATCTAATGAATAAAACAAATCACTTGTATCACACAATACATTACATAGTACATAAGTTTAGATTTTAGACTCTGGTTTTCCTTTACATAAGCTTCAAACTTTAAACTTTGATTTTCCTTTATGTAAGCTTCAAGTAATTCACTAAACAAAAGATTTTCTTCTCTCAATTTTGATATATTTTCTATTTCTAATTCTTTCATTTTTCTTTCTAATTTTCTCAAGTTCTTCTTCCAATGTATTTTTCATACATATTAACTTTGTATTTTCTTTCCTTTCTCTTTTACCAATCTTTCCTATTGCAAATAACTTTTTTATATAATTAAAATTTAACCACAAAAATAATTATGTATGTAATACTTGATAGCAATTGATTTAAGTGGTTTTATACACCTTCCCTCTTTGATTTGAAATGATCTACTATCTCTTCACCCTTGTCTTTTATCATATGTAATTTTCTTCTCAAATTGACATCTTTCTTAGAAACTTCAACCTAAAAAAATCTATGATCATTGGTAGAGATTTTGCTTGTCCTTTATTGCAACTTGTCTCTTGTGGCTTAGAAGATTTATGTCACAATCTACCTTCTAAGTTATCTTCAACAATCTAAAATATCTTTAAAATTATTTCCATTAAAAGTTTCAATCCACCTAATATCTTCTCTAATCCACCTTCATTAGCAAGATGAATGATTGATGGGCAGTAATAATTTTCAACAAATAATATTACGACTTCAAATATAGCTTTTTCCATCTAACTAATTTTGTTTCCCTCCTTTCAAAATTTAACAATTTCTTTAATCCATTTACTCAACCTTTGCAACATACAATTTGAATGTATTGACACTTTCTTTTAATAATGGTAGTTTTGAGAATTTTTCTTTAAATATTGGAGCCTTTCTCTAATGTATTCCCCTTTTTTTGTAGCGACTTCTACAATATCTACAATCTTTTCGAATCTAGTCTAATCTACTTATGAATGTATCTTCCCTTCTTTCTATATTTGATCTTTTCCTTGGGAGCCTCTCTTACAATTTAGGAGATGAAAAAAAAAACTGGCAGTTTCAGCCTTTTCTAAGGTTGTGATCCCTTCCTTTCAAACATCAAACAAATTCAATAAAAATAGTGATCTCCTTTTTCTTGGTTGCAACCTCTCACCTCTTGGTGATCACAATATTTTCTACAACCTAGGTGGCTTAGGCAGTCTCACGGTTTATCCTTCTTCAAAATTTCAAATTATTCAGATCTCTTTAGTATCTTCTAAACAAAATTTATATTCTTTTGTTACGATTCATTCACTCTTTGAATAGCTATGATCTTCACTTGATCTGCCTCTTATGAACTTCAAACGTGTTGTTGGGATTGATCTTGAGGCCTTTGCAAACTAAATTATATTTGTATTTCAAATGGTACGCCTCCTCTATGAATTTCATGCCTTATGCCAATGTATTCATAACCAATTTCAATATGAATGGCCTGTCACAAGGGTTGACATATCAAAACTATTTTATTTCAAATTATTTCTAGTCTATTACCCAACACAATTCTAGGAAAGACAATTGCAGAACTGTTGATTATCTCCTCAACATGAGATTCTTTGTTAAGTCGTCACAACCAATGCTACAATCTTTACATTACGTACCTTAAATATTATATTGTATTAACCAATAAAATGACTTACACACAATTTGGTTCAAGCTTCGTGGCAATTTATAGATAAGAGCTACAAATATATGAGTACCTTTGGAGTTTAATTTGTCTCCACAACGATGAGGTAGAAAATTGCATTGTTGATTAAGTATTGAAACTCACTTTGTTGAGGATATGTTTTTACAGTTTGAAAGGCATTAAAAACAGGAAGTTAAAAACTTTTGAAATTTATGAGTACCTTTGGAGTTTAATTTGTCTCCACAACGATGAGGTAGAAGATTGCATTATCGATTAAGTGTTGAAACTCACTTTGTTGAGGATATGTTTTTACAGTTTGAAAGGCATTAAAAACAGGAAGTTAAAAACTTTTGAAATTTATGAAACCATTTTATATCTATTTTGAAGGATGTGCATTTAAGAAGGCGTTTCAATTTTTTTTTTTGGTGAACATACATTTCATTGAAACCTCCATGCTTTAAGGCGTGTATAGCGGAAGTAAGAGAAATTGTATGTGATGGTTGTGTAAAAAGGGAGGTAAATGGAGGTTGTGGTATTTGAAATAAGTTGGTGATTATATATATATATAATCACCAACTTATTTCAAATACCACAACCTCCATTTACCTCCCTTTTTACACAACCATCACATACAATTTCTCTTACTTCCGCTATATATATATATAATCACCAACTTATATATATATAATCACCAACTTATTTCAAATACCACAACCTCCATTTACCTCCCTTTTTACACAACCATCACATACAATTTCTCTTACTTCCGCTATACACGCCTTAAAGCATGGAGGTTTCAATGAAATGTATGTTCACCAAAAAAAAAAATTGAAACGCCTTCTTAAATGCACATCCTTCAAAATAGATATAAAATGGTTTCATAAATTTCAAAAGTTTTTAACTTCCTGTTTTTAATGCCTTTCAAACTGTAAAAACATATCCTCAACAAAATGAGTTTCAATACTTAATCGACAATGCAATCTTCTACCTCATCGTTGTGGAGACAAATTAAACTCCAAAGGTACTCATATATTTGTAGCTCTTATCTATACACACCCCCTCACAACATATCTAGTTGACATTCAAATTGGAGGGCATAAAATATTGATATTATATTTTCTACTATGAAAAATAGACCCAAAGATCCTTAAATACATGTATGGATCCGCGTCTCTTACATCAAACATGGCACTTGGTAACTAAATGAAGTTTATACTTCAAAAATTGACAGGCACCTTGCCGTAATTTGATGGGCCAACAGGGCTTTATTTTGTTTGCTCTTTTTATTCCTATGCCTGTCGTTCGAGGCGCCGTCATTTAACGGCGTCGGCTGCTGCAACAGCAACGTTGTGTACTCGACGGCAGTTCACGAAGGCAGAGAACGTGAGGTGGCGGGGCGTGATTTGTTTTCGTCACAGGCGTGCTTTAGTTTCGTGTGCTGGAAATCCAATTCGTGTTTGTAGCGCTGTTGGCCATGTAGATTGGTATATGGGGTAGTTTTATAGAGAATAGAGCTGTGTGGCATTGTTGGGCTTGCTTTGTTTCTGGTCTTTGCTGCTGGGTAATCAGTTACAGTGAAAAAATAAAACAACAAAGAAAAAAAGCACTCGGAAGAAGAATGTCAGGTTACAGAGAGAACAATTTCAGGAGCTCCATGGCTAATTTTCCGTCTGATGTAGCTAGTATGGGAACTGGTAAGTCGTTTGGACTTTTTCCCCTCTTCTTTTGCATTTTTGAACGACTCCCGAAAGCACCCATTTTGGCACATTATTGATCTGCTTGTTTCTTTGGTGGGTTGGACTTGATTTGGTGTAGGGAGTGATAATGGGGGGCTTTATGAGGAGCTGTGGCATGCCTGTGCTGGCCCTCTTGTGACTGTACCTCGTGTTGGCGAAAGAGTTTACTACTTTCCTCAGGGTCATATGGAACAGGTATGTATGGATAGGGTTTTTTTTTGTTTTTTGTTTAGGTGCACACCAGGTTTGGCATCCCAGTGGGTGATTGGAATCGTTGGCAGGTTGAAGCATTGGCAAACCAGGGTGCCGATCTTCAGATGCCCCTGTACAATTTGCCGTCCAAGATCCTCTGCCGTGTCATTAATGTGCTATTAAAGGTATGTTGAACTTATCCTGCTAAGTAATCTTGCACAGATATGGCAAAATCCAAGTTATGCGTTTGTGTTCTGAAACCAACACAATCGTTGATATGAGAGCTTGCTTACATTCCTGGCTCCGGTTAACATGTTTATGCTGTATTTTAAAAAAAAATTAGGAAATTTCTTTTGTGTTTTGTTTTGTGGGTGTTACTAGAATGGTTGCTTGCACTTGTGGCTCTGTCTTACTGTGGTTTGTTTTTAACTGATTTTTGTTGTTGGTGTTGTTGTGGATGGTGTCTTTGATAGGCTGAGCAGGAGACAGATGAAGTTTATGCACAATTTACTTTGGTCCCAGAACTAGAGGTATTGTATGCATATAATTTCTGAAAGTGGGTATCGGCAGATTTACGAGATCCCTAACAGATGTAGTAATAATATTGTGGGTTTCGTTTATTGTAGCAGAACGAGGCTTGTAGCGATGCGAGTCCACCCAATCCACCTCCAAAGAGGAATGTGCATTCGTTTTGCAAGACGCTTACTGCCTCCGATACCAGCATTCACGGAGGCTTCTCTGTTCTCAGAAGGCACGCTGATGAATGCCTTCCACCTCTGGTCAGTTAGCCAACTCAAAAACAGACAGTTTCTTAACAAGAGGTTTCTCTTGCGGTTTTAAAACTAATTTTTATTTATCAAATATGCAGAATATGAGTCAGCAGCCTCCCACCCAAGTGTTGGTGGCCAAAGATCTACATGGGATTGATTATTGATTGGCATTTTAGACATATTTTTCGAGGTGGGTATCATTTTTTTACTTTATATTTTATGGTCTGTGCTTTCTGTAGGCTTTTCTGGAATAGCAATTATTCGTCCATTAATTCCTGTATATCTTCACATAGGTGTGATTTTTAATTTGGATACCTTATATTTAGTGCATGAAATATGATTCTGATACCGAGAGGTCATAAATCAGTAACAATTTTGGTATGCAGAGGCAAATTGCCATTTTCCTGGTGTGTTAGAACTTCAGAAGCGTTTATTATAATACCTTGTGCTGCTAGACTACTCTATATGTTGGTATTAAGGCTCTCGAGGTCTTAAGTCCGCTTCAGATCAGGATTGTTATTTCTTCTGATCTGGAAGCTCTTAAATGCTCATACTACTGCGCTTGGGTGTTCCCATGTTATGGGCCACTAGCATTAGTCAAGGTTACCCCAAGTTTCGGGCGGCGGGGATGAGGATGGAGTCCCCAAGTTTCCGATTTTTAGGCCAAAATTAGGGACGACAGGGGACGGCTATATAAAAATATAGGGAAAATTTAAAAAATATAGGGAAATTTTAAATATTCAATAGATAACATGAATAAGGCATGCATAATACACATTATAGAACATTAACATATAACATTTGTGTTCAACATTATGCCAATACTCAATAGAGTCAATAGTCAATACGCATTCAAAATTAACATACAGTTACACAAATCATGAAACAACCTCCAAGTTATAATTTATAAACTTATATCAAAATGCCCAAAGGCTACATTGCTGCCATATAGTTTTAAAGTTTTAGTTTGCTATGAAAATCAAAATACAATATCGTATGTCAATAATGAATACAAATTTACAAAATAAACAAAGAGCACTGCTGCCCCTAATCATCTCTCATAACTGCATCAAAATCAGAGTCATCCTCTGAGTCACTGCCACCGTAATGCTCCTCCTCAACCAATGGGACCCCAACCAAGCCCTCAGCTGTCTCCTCCTCATCTATCTGAGCCGCATCCTCGGGATCAATATCCCACCGTAGAGCTGGAGTCTGTCGATACTCTGGAGTCTGTCGATCCTGAAGCCGAAGAGCACTATGAACAGCCACTAGCTTCTCTGCTCGTCTAGAGGTAAGTCTATTCCTCTTGACAGAGTGGATAAAGCCATATGTGGACCAATTCCTCTCTGCAGTAGAGGAACTAGCAACCTGTGCAAGAAGGCGAGTGGCAAGTATCTTCAACTGCGGTGTATCTCTCCCATGATAGGTCCACCATCCAATAGGGTTCCCTTGAGCTAATATAGCTCTATCCAACCTCGCCTGTGGTTTGCTCAAGTTTGGGCCATTAAGATTAGCAAAGTCTAGAAATTGTGACCGAAGTATTGAAGCTTGCTCGGCTGGATAAATCTTTTCAATGGCCCGTGTGAACCCATCTAAAACCTCAGGATCATCACATGGAGGCACCCTACCATCCCTTGGTGCATACCATTTTGGATTTAGAGCAAAGGCAGCCATATGAAGCGGGGTGTTCATTGTATTCCACCTCCGCGTCACAATGGGCCTAATGTGTTGCTCATATAAATCCAAAGTGGGGTCCTTTGCCAAAATAACTTGCCTGATCTTCCCAAGCATAGTGTCAAATGTCTCATATATCTCTCCAAGACTAGGAGAGTCTGTATCAGCATATCTAATGACATCTACAATGGGCGAGATAAAGGAGCAAATATATCTGCAAAATGCAAACAAAAAGTTCAAAATAATTAGTTGACAAGTTATTTGACATGTTAGAAACTTCAAAAGTTGGAACATTGGACAATAAAATTAAAATATTAAAATCAGAAATTTAATATGAAAATCAGCCATCTAATATGTCTTACCTCACATTGGCCCACCAATCATCATCGAGGATCTTTTGTTTGATGCTCTTTCCTTGAGTAGAACTTGCATTAGGCCATCTAGTCCACTCAGCATTGACCATCATCAGTTGTAGAGGCTCATGCACCTCAAGCATCCTCTCCAATAGGATGAAGTAGGTGGCATATCTACATTCATTAATTCAATGATTCATTAAAAAATAAAAATTTAAAACAAAATCAGATTATGAATACAAATTGAAAGTGAAACAAAATGAAGTAAATGGCATACCTTGTATCAACAGGTTTGAGAAACTCCTTCTTTGAAAATGTCCTGAAAAGAGCAAGTGAGGTGTGGTGGTTGCAAATGAACATTTGAATTTCTCTAGCTTCTGCCACCGTTTTCTTCACCCAATCCATCTTCCCTATGTCTTTCAATGCATTGTTCAATGCATGAACACAACATGGGGTCCAAAATATGTGCCTGTAAGTACCCTCCACCATCAACCCAGCCGATTTGCACACACGTGCTGAATCGGTGATCACCTGCACCACATTTGCAGCCCCAACCTCCTCTATGGCATCTCTCAAAATGGAAAATTGGAAGTCAGCATCCTTACGTTTCCCTGAACAATCTACGGCTCTAAGAAAATAAGAACCAGCAGGGCATGTGACTATGACATTGATGAGTGGCCGACGTCTACAATCAGTCCACCCATCCATCACTATAGAGCACCCCGTCCTCATCCATGTTTGCCTCATCTCCTCCATTAACACATTAACTTTGGAGTACTCTTTGTCTAGGAGGGTGGTGCGTAGCTTATGATCTCCAGGGGGTACAAATGAAGGACCAACAGTGACTAAGTCTTTCACCATTTGTTTGAAATAAGAGGAACGGGCCACATGAAATGGAATGGCATGGGCAAAAAAGAATTTGGCAATGGAGGATTCACAGGTTTCTCGTGCTTGGTTTTGAAACATGGACTCAACTGAGGCTCCCTTATCACCACCAATCACCTTCCTCTTTCCTCTTAAGATAACAGTACTACCAACTGTGGAAGGACTAGGAGTAGGAGTAGGCATAGACGATTGTGAACTTGGGAAAGAAGGAGACCCAGTTTGAACCCCACCATCACACTCCATTTGAATTGTTTGGCACTCTATAAATAGTGCATCTGTCAATGCAGGACACGTTCTAACTCCATGGCCCACCTCACCCAAAAAATGAGACCTAACTCTAGTGTAGCTGCCCCTAAACTCCTTTTCACAAACATGGCACAACCAAACCCTACTCCCCCCTGAATTTTTTTGTCTTTCACCCATGGCTGTCACAAATTGAAGGAATGGTTTTTTTTTGTCTATTGGGTGTTTGGCATAGTCCTTCATAGTTTTGGAATTGGTTGATGAATGATGGTGTTGGGTAGGGGTTATTTGCTCTCTAGTTTGCCTTCTAACTTGCATTTCAACTTCACTATCACTCCCACCTTCACTATTGCTCATATTTTTTGTTTTTAGAATGCAAGTGTTGACTGAAAATGAACAAAATAAAAAAAAATCAGACTATGCAAACTTCATATTTTGCAAAAAAAATGAAAAAAAAAGAATGGTGAAAGAAAATGCATACCTTTTTTGATGGATTTGCACTCCCAGCAACACTCTTTCAACCTCCTCTCCTCCTTCAAACAGCTGCTCCTTCTCCTTCAATGGCTGCAATTTTTTTTCTTCTCAAACCCTTGGCTCCCTACACAAACAAAATGAAAATAATGAACTTTTAGAGGCCTCCTTTCATTCTTAAGAGAGCAAAACATGGTGGGGCCCACGTATGCCACATAGGCAGGGTTTTAATTTTTAATTTTTTGCTTTTTTTTAATGTTTGGGCGCTTAAAAACGCGGGGGACAGCCGGCCGTCCCTGGGACAGTCGAGGGACGGCTCAGCCGTCCCCCAGCCGTCCCTAATTTTCTTCAAGCCGTCCCCGTCCGGGGGACGTTTCCGAGTTTTTCAAGGGCCGGTCCCCCGTCCTAGCCGTCCCACTTTTTCAGGCGTCCCAGGTGGAACCGATTTACAGGGGCCGTCCCGGTAACCCAGCATTAGTTTTGTCACCTGTTGTGATATTTATAGGTAAGTTGGTCTAAATCTACGAGCCAAGCATCTTAAGGAAAATCATAGTTTGTTTAAAAGAGTTTTCATGCGCGGTATGCTTAGAGTAACTGAGTTTGCAATATTCTATATGCCGTGGAGATTGTATGAAACTAAGTGATGAATCGCTTTATGGGTTGAAATTGACAGGTCAGCCTCGACGACACTTGCTAACAACAGGCTGGAGTCTCTTTGTTAGTTCTAAAAGACTGGTGCCTGGAGATGCTTTCATATTTTTAAGGTTAGATAACTCACCCGTTCATAACATTTTTAATATGTTCATATATGCCTGCTCTTTGTGGTTCCAGTTTTAGAAGCTAGGCGGGAATACTGATTATGGACATGGTAGATCTATTATGAAGAATTTTGATACTTTTGAAAACTGTTATTCTTGATATTGCTGATCTCAGAGGTGGGGGTGAAAATGGAGAATTAAGGGCAGGGGTAAGACGAATCACGAGGCAGCAGAGCAATATGCCATCTTCAGTCATATCTAGCCACAGCATGCTTCTTGGCATCCTTGCTACAGCATCTGATGCTGTTGCGAGACATACCTTGTTTACTGTTTATTACAAGCCAAGGTGTGTGAGCCTTGCCTATTTCTCCTTAAATCTTTACTATTACATGTTCAATCTCAATCCTTAATAATCTGGTGTTATTTATGGTTTCATTCTGCTTGTAATCTGATATGATTTATTTCACAGTAATTGTTGTACTTATTTGTTTTAAGATGTCATCTTCTTCTCAAGAGAGAGGTGCATGTATTTAATCACATTGCTTCTTGGATTTTGAATCTCATGTTTATTATCGTATGCAGAACAAGCCAGTCTGAGTTTATTATTCCTTATGATAAATATATTGAGGCCATGAATAGCAACCTTTCAGTTGGTATGTGATTCAAGATGAGATTTGAAGGGGAGGAGGCCCCAGAGCGAAGGTATTGTTATGTTTCACTTGTTGGATTATAAGGATCTGTTTCTGGCTAGAAGGATTAAATTTCGAGGACTTGTGATGACATAAATTTCTGTTTTCATTGGGAAGGTTTACTGGAACCATAATTGGGATGGGTGATATTGATCCACTCAGGTGGGCAACTTCAGACTGGAGATCTCTCAAGGTATTTGCTTTTGTATCTAGTTGATAATTGTCAAATCTGCGGAAATTAGAAACCTACAGTTATGAATTTATCCAGGTATATGGGTTTGGGCTCATATGATATATTGTTCTTTTACTTGGGAAAGAGTAATGATATCATTTTGTTGGGTGCATTTCATAATCTGTGCAAGTTTTCTTAGACTTATAAACTAATCATTAGCTGGACATCGTTAGGTGCAATGGGATGAAACTTCTGCAGTTCCTCGGCCAGAGAGAGTCTCGCCCTGGGAAATAGAACCATTTGTAGCACCTGTGGCAGTGAACCCTCAACCGGTACCCACAAGAATGCATCCACGAACAAATGTTTTGCCTTCATCTGCAGACTTGTCAATGCTTGGTATTGATTTTTAATAGTGCTTTACCTATATGCATAGCTAGTTACATTTGAAGATATCAAGTCTCCACAATCTATAATCATGAATCAATTTGTGTTTATGGCTTTGATTGTGTTTGTGTTTTAGCACCTGTGGCAGTGAACCCTCAACCAGTACCCACAAGAATGCATCCACGAACGAATGTTTTGCCTTCATCTGCAGATTTGTCAATGCTTGGTATTGATTTTTAATGGTGCCTTACCTATATGCATAGCTAGTTACATTTGGTAAGACAAAGGGAGACTTAACTGTTATCGTTTGGGATCTGTAGGCTCTTGCAAAACTTCAGTGGACTCATCAACAGTACTCTGCTATCCTCGAGGATTGCAATGCCAAGACCCAAAGGCCATGGGAGAGACAGAGGTGGAAAGCTCTCAGAAGTGGGGGGGTGTTCCAAAACTGAGTGATGGCTTGATAGATGGTGGGAATGCTGGCTCCCATGAATTGCCTGGATCTCAAAATTGGACGGCATTACATAAACATGAAACACCATTTTCCGAGTCTTTTTATGGACTTAAAGGTACCAGTGATGTGTCGTTTTCAAAGCAAAATGCTGAAAATATCCATCATAGTATTCCTTTGAGAATATTCCAGGGTCATGAAAATGGAACATTGGATCCGTCTGCAATAAAATTACAGTTATCAACTACATGGCCAATTGCATTTTCCAATGATATTCAGGGGTTGAGTGAGTCAGATTTACAACTTACTGGTACATATTTGAGTTCATCCAACAAACCTTGTGGATCTGGGATATATGACGTCTTGAATGGCAGCACTTAACAAAATTCTAATTTTGGTGCTGGAGAGTCACCAGGGAACTGGTTTATGCCTTTAATTCCTCGATCACAAGCAGAAGGTTCAGGGGAACCTACTTCAGGGAGCATAAGTAAAGGTATAGCAGGAAATATACAGCCCACTAATCATACATCACAATCTGGCCTTACTAATGGGGAACCGCCAAAAGATAAGAGAGGAGAACCTGTGAGCAATTACAAATTGTTTGGCTTTTTAGGGTTTCTCTCTTTCATACTTTTTTTTTTCAAGTATATTTATTTTAAAATTTAGAAGGATAAGGTGTGAAAATCGTATGGGATGACCCATACATGAAGCCATTGGAAAAAACTTAAATTCGACATTTTTAATGTGAGCACAAAGGCCCATTAAAGAAGTGTAAATTAATTCAAATAGACACTATCCTAGAGGGGAGGCAATAATCTCTTAACAAAACTACTTCAGAGTACATCATCTATAAGTTGATGCTTCACTTTTGCATAAAGTGGTTGAAATTGTATATCATATTCAATGATATGTTCATTATATCTATGAGCGCGTTCAAATATATCCAAAAAGTAACTTTTAGGCCCATGTTCCTTCATAGGTTGAGAAAATTTGTGGATAATTGATCAAAATAAATCTAGGATCAAATAATCAAACCATTGAATAACATAATCTATTAGAATGTGAGGGGGCAATATATCTAAGATATCGTCATCATAAGCATAATATAAATATGCCACAATAGAGGCACATTAGAGGCTTGTAAATGAGTATTAGGAACACTTTTACAATGGTATAATCCATTAGCATAAATATTACATTGTTAGATTGTGTTATGTAGAGGTTCAGTTTTAGTTACTACACAGTTACAAAATTACAATTATTCCTAAACTGTAATCCTATGTGCATAAATCTGCTCCAGCATTTCAATAATATCAATGTATTATTCACCTTTATATGGTATCAAAGCCACTAAAATCTGTGTTCTTGTGAATGATGAAAATGGCGTAAAGCTTTTAAAAATTACTGAGGTATAATTATCTGGATCCAGAGACTTGATTTTCGTTAGCTTGTGGTGGGATCGTATGGCTATCTGTGTGTATGTTTGCAATGAGGTGGTCAATCCATTTCAAAGGTAATCGTGCTTGCATGAGTTCAAAGTTGACCACTAGCGAAGGAGAGCTGTGAGATCTGAGGGGTGTCATGTGATCTAGGTTCGACAAGAAGTAGTATTTTCTCAGAGGTTCATAGAAGAACGAACTCTAAATCAGTTGCATTAAAGGTGTTTTTTAGGCCATGAGTTGAACACATAAATAGAGGATTTCTTGATGGAATGTTTGTTGCACAATATTGAATTAAAAGCAATATAAGGTTGTGCTCAGTCTTAGTTCATTTTAGTTATGCACGGTCTAGCAAAAGAATATTCGCCACTATTTTAGAGGGCATGATGGAAGACATAAATGACTACCATAAGGTCATTTGAAGATCAGGATATATTGAGTTGTTATGCTTGAAGACATCTATAGAAGCATTATTAGTAGTAGAAAAGAGACTTTTGTTATCATCATCATCTTTTCATTGCAGGAAATTACAAAAGTGTTTCATCGAAGTGGAGAAATCTCCCAAGCTTATTGCATCTTGTGTAATGTCTACTCTTGTAAGTAACACGGAAGTTAGCGAATCAATTCTTTATGGATGAAGCCATTGACAATGATAACTTGGTTGTTTTCTTGTACTTAGAAACCATATAAAAATTATAATTGTTTTGGGAGGACATAATCCTTATTAAGGGAAATAAGAGGAAGGATACAATATGTATTGCTTGGAAGATGAGACTATAATGAACAAGATTGTGCATTTTAATGTGACGATTTATATGGGAGACATGGTTTTTGTTCACCAACATCCTCATCATGTTAATTATGGTAAGTGCATTCATGTTCTTTCCATTCATGATACCATCAAGAGTGTCAAGAGGAATTTGTTTGAAGCATATTTAAAGCACTATTTGTTGGAAGCTTATCACCAAGTGAGAAAAGACGATCTGTTTTTTTGTAAGAAGTGAAATACATAGCATGGAGTTCAAAGCAATCTATCTTCATATTGCTGGTGTTCGAAAGAGTGAATTTATGATAAGATTTGAACTACTTTTAGAGAAGCTAGATCCTAAGAGGGAATTTCTCTTTGGCTATGTCAAGGGTCATTACACTAAAAATAAGAACATTATAAATGCCATTCAAATTGGGGCTATATTTGCAACATTTGATGAGGCCTCCAAAGACTCATCCAAGACATCAAGAGGATAATATGTAACATGATCTATTGGAGGTTGGTGCCACTAGAGGATGGAGGAATTTCCATCATCTCAAGTCAGCTTCTCACTTTGAGGTGGTGCTCTGCATGAGAAGCGCTTTTGCTTTATTTCTTGCTTTTCTTTTGGTGCTTATGGATTTCAAGAATACATATATTGTGAAGTTTGATTTTTGGAGATAAGGGATTTGGCGTTAAACTCAATATGAATTTTTGTCCAAGTCTACGAGATTGTGATTGATAATTATACCCTCACGAGGGTCAAGAGACATCTTGATGGAGCCCTATGTTTGTAGAGCTCAATATGGATTATTGTCAAATAATTCAAGAATCAATGATTTAGGAGTTTGGGAAAATGGTAGTCCAAGAACTTAGGAGTTCAGCTCGAAGCTACACCCTTTTGAGGGTTATGAGGTAGATTGATGGAGTTCCACTTGATTCAAGATATTTTTTTCTTCAATGTAATATCTTCTCAAAAATGTATATTTGTTTTGTAATCAACAAGCTTTATTATGTAAGCCTAAGGAGGAGGAGAGGGGAGGGGTCCCTTGGCAAGGTGAATTCTAAGGTTTTAGGGATACATTTATAGGAACAATATAATAAAGGGGGGAATGTTAGCATAAATATTACATTGTTAGATTGTATTATATGCAAAGATTCAATTATAGTTACTAGACAATTACAAAATTATAGTTATTCCTCAACTGTAATCCTTCATGTATAAATTTGCTCCTACATTTCAATAATATCAATGTAATATTCACCTTCATAATCAAAAGATAGATGTCACAAAAATCATAGGTAATGTGTAGGTTGCAATGTTAAATATATAATAGTATCTAAATTAGTAGACATGAAATCAAATTTATTTTCAACTCTATTTATCTTTAATAATAGTGTTTCAAAAGTGGATATGGGGATAGTGGTGGTAGGATTGTCATGATTAAGAGCAAGAGTGGAAAGGGTGTAGAAAATAAGAGGTGAAAATGTGGCACTATGAGGGTGGGAGGTAAATGTATGGAGGAAAAATTAAGGATTATACAATTTAGTAAGGTGAGAAGTAGAAATGGTATCTGTGGATGAAGGGATAGAAATAGTGAAAAGAATGGTAAGGGGAATATTAATGGAAAGAGAGAAATTAATGATAGTATATGTAGTAATGTAACAAGTGATGGGCATGCTAGAAATGGAAGCATGAGAAGCAAACATGATGAGGGGATCCACCTCAAGAGGGATCATTTGAAGATGAAAGGTGAGTAGGAAATAGGGAAGATGCATTATGAAAATAAATATACAGAGTCATTAGATTATTATAACTATGAAAAATGTTAGTATCAAAGTGTACATCATGCAATACATTATGGGAAGATGTTAATAACTTTTAAGGAGAGATGTAACTAATAATCTCTTTAAAAATTAATTACCTCATTTTACATAGGTCTTGTATATCCACACATGCAACATGATCAAAATTGTAATGCCCCACCCCAATTGGAACAAAACTTTAACTATTTCTTGAATATTGTGGAGACCCCTCTTGCTTTTGAATGATATTTTGCGATTAAAATTTTAGTTTGACACATGTATCATTTTGTCAAACTAATGGCATACATAAGTTGGGAACCAATTTCAAATGATCTTAAAATAACATAGATACAATGCAAGATAATCCTTCAAATAATGCTCATATATTAAGACATGGTTAATCATCAAATACATTCGTTGATGGGATTGAACTAGAGCAAAGCATTTTATAACAGTCACAAATCTAACCTAGAAATGACTAAAGACATGTCAGACTCAATAGTTAATAACCTAGAGTCAAACACAACTCCCCTTGCACCATGCTTGGCTTCCTTCAACCAGCTCCATACTCCTCTATAACAACAATTCAAAGGCGTATCAGTTACCCTTAGCTAATGTGAGTGCCACGACTAGAATATGAGCAACAAATGCCATGACTAGACTAGTTAGCAATGCCATGGCTAGTGTGATGAGTTTTTGTGAGTGAAAACACCTTGCTACAAACCCTATGACTCAAAGGATTGGGGCAACTACAAAAATCATTGTTATTCAGTGATCAAACCCTCATATATTGGGAGTGGTGTAACAACATAACACTTCCACTTGAAATGGCACAACCACCCTGGAATTGATCAATACCCAAACTCTCCTTCAACATCCCTCATGTTGAAGCCTCTAGTATAAGAAAGGTTGATGCCACTATAAAGGAGAAGCTCGACTTGATATTATTCCCCCAGGCCACAACCACAAATAATCCAACGTGAATATAACTAGCAAAATTCGCAAATATATATATATATATATATATATATATATATATATATATATCCTGAGCACTTCTCCTACAAGAATGCCTAAATAAATCAACCACCAAATTGAATCTTTCTTGTAATCGTTAATTTGCAAAGCTATCCGCAAGCAGCCTTGAGAGATCTTTCACTCCTATAGCATGTTGATCCCCATGAGGGTTTTCATCCTCAATGAAGCCAAGATTTTAAGACTTTCCAGTCCAACTAGCATAACCCTAATTAATTTTCTTCTCAACGTCATGTGCAAATGAGCTCACAAAAGGGCTTTTATATTTCCCTTCGATTTCCACGCCCAAGTTGGCAATTTAAAATTATTTTATTTATTTTTTTCCCGCCTTATATCTCCCTTATGTTGGTGTCCAACTTTATATTATAAAACAATCTTTTAAAACTCCTTATAATGCCTTTTTCCATAAGTTATTAAATATATAAATGACAGGATAACTTCATGGTGAGAATCTGCCAACTTTCTTGATATGGAAATTCTGCCAACTGATAAGGATGTTGATCCCCTGTGACTTACTAAAAATATTGAGTATGGATAAAGTGTCCAAATCAACTTTGGAAGATACACAACAAAAACCCTAGAAACATTGAGCTGGGAAACACCAATTGAGCACCAAAGGTTGATTGTCCAATCACAAACACCCTTGAAGGGCCCCCTTAACCATCGCGTTAGTCCATAAGGACCAAGTGATGGACTAACCTCAACAACTGATGGCTACCTAGGAAAAGGGGACATTATAGTTTTCCCTCCATAAGCAATCCACACCTAAACACCCTGACCTATTACCCGAATACCGAGATCCCAAATAAGCTTGTAGAATGCTCTACTAAAACCCCTCTGCATCTACTAGAGAATGATAAAGGTAAACTCGACAACTCTGTTAGTCACTCTCCAAATAAGAAGCAATCTACCAAGCATAGTAATTCTTGGATCCCACAACCAAACTAGAAGTCCACCAACTCTAACACTCGCTAACTTCCATTACGCCACTCTAGTAAAACCATTATCACTACACTGTGAGTTGTGAAGCAACTCCTCAATACCCAAATGAAAAGAAGTGCCAAGTATGTCACCACCTAGATCCTAAACCACCACAGCCTCACATTCGTCAAACATGAGAAGATGGAGGTATCTTGAAGTGCCAACATCACAAAACCACTCCCCAACTTCTTCAAATCCCCCATGGATGTGACAAATACCCCACATAGGTGCAAGACAAAGTATAACAACCCCCTTTAGGTTGTTTATATGGAACATATGAGTAGCCTCAAGGCTCAAAGTTCAACCTATGGGGATGCACATAATATCGCCAGGGTCATAAGGTGACATAATATCAACCCTATGTCGCTCTCTAATGAAGAGGAAATGATGCAACTCTCCTCCAAATTCATGTACAACTGTTGTCCTCCAAAAGTTATGAAATAAATCTATGTTCCATGAAGTAGGACATCCATTTCCTATCAACTTATGGAGTAAAATTCCATCATTGCGGGTTGGAACACCAATGCCATCATGCTCACTAAGATCACAACTCCCCTGAATCCTTGTTCCCCCAAGTGTATGCCACACAAAGGTAAGTACCTCCATTGGGAATCCCTGAAGTAAGGAAGCTACAAAATCAACCAAGGAGTCATTTGCATGATAAGACTATGATTCCTATACTTGTATACAACCACCTGAAGGAAACAAAGTAGGAGACTCGTAGGTTCTGGTCCCACCTTCTGAAAAATGGAAACACGTCATTCTAGAGTGGATTATATAATTCATTAGCCGACCCATGTGTATCATCAAATCATCTTTGTGTGGGCTAAATGAGAAATGATGAGCACTCGTTACTATGTAGTCAAGGTGGAATGCACTTGCTTGCACCAATCATAGACCTGCATAGTCACTGTGATTCCATGCCTCATCACTTTCATCACAAAAAATAGGAGGTGGCTCACATCTCAAATCATGAAGGGAAGATTTGGTGTTAGCTTTGTAAGCCCCCTCTACAAACTTGATGGCTAAGTCCCTATTTGAGAGTAAATGGAGGTATTATGATTTCATTCCCTGTAGGGCATGCTTGATAGTTTACAAACTTGAGACAGAGATTCCAATTGCTACTCCTTTCTACCTTTCCTCCAATTTAGATAACCACAGGAGGCACTCAACAAACTTGTGTGTGTTGTCAAAGTAAGTTAAGGTTTGAACAACCTTATCCTTGATGACTTTCAATTGTTCCTTAAATTCTTATGACTCACTAGGCTCATGTCTACAATCAGCCTCAACCAATACTTTACCTAATTTGCTGGCAAATGTAGGAGACATGCTCCCACAAGATGATGCCCTTTAATCCTAATGTAAATAATATAGAACAACGTGATGATTCAACATGGTAGTCTCACAAGAATTTGTCTCCTTATCACAAGACTCACCAATAGTAATCTCTACTTCACCAATGTAGAGGCTTGTGCCCATGTCACTTGTGGATGCATGAATGTCACTATTGGTTGGTCCACAAGGTGTATGCTCTGAAACCATCTCCCTCATATCTATGTCTTGATCCCTCAATTGGCTCTCCCACAAAGGTGACTCATGATCTCCATGATGCAAGTTGTGTGTATACTAGAAAATTTTAGAATCATACCTATCCTCGAACTCATGTAAATCTAAGACCTTGTTCTTGACCATAGTAAGGGGTTCTCCCCTCAACCCATGAGTACCACTATCATTCGCATGTGTTATGATAGCCATAAAAAGATTGAATTTATGTTGTGGATGAAGATGATTGAGCCAAGCTCAATTCCTCACAGAGTTCATCAATCTAAATCTTTGATTCTTGAAGGGCCTTTTGAGTGCTCTTCAAAGAATTATTAGTAACCTTAAGATCATCAGTAAGCTTATCCACTTCCTAAGATTTCTTTCCCTTTTAACACATCAAAATAGATCTCACCTAGCATGAGAAGGTGATCTCTATCATAGAGTAGTTGTAGGTAATTTGATTTCATTACCATTAATGCTTATCTAAGTGCATGTGAATCTAAAAGGGAAAGTTCTCCATCAAGATCCATATGTACCCCTAAAAAAGCTCCAACAACATTTCTCACCTAGCATGAGAAGGTGATCTCTATCAGAGAGTAGTTGTAGGTAATTTGACTTCATTACCACTAATTCTTATTTAAGTGCTTGTGAATCTAAAAGGGAAAGTTCTCCATCAAGGTCCATATGCACCCCTAAAGACCTCCAACAACATTTTTCCATCAACTTAAGGGTGTCATCAAAGTGTGTAATGGCTACATTTATCTAGTCTTCGTTTTCCTTCAACCGTCCTACCAAATGATAGGACTCAAGTGAGATCTATCAACCTTATTCAATTTTTTTGATTTGTAATCAACATCATGCAATACAAAATCAAGATTGTTATCAACATTCATAGTCATATTGTCAATGCCATCAATGTCATCCCTCATGTTCAACTGTGTAGATGAAGTAGAATTACAATATGGTCAAAAGTAGATCCATCCTAAGCAAGATCCACGTCATATGTAGGGACTATCACACCTAGATCTCATGTGCTAAAATGTTGTTTTCTTTGTTCAGGGAAAATGTGATCACTGTATTCCTCATGATTGGTGCCCTTTGTGAAAAAAATCATTCACCAACTCCCAAGTATACGCATCATAATAGTCACTCCCAACCATAGCCTTGGTTTGAGGTTCAAACACAACTCCACCTATATCATCATCCCTAAAACCAAATGTAGCGTCGCTATCATTAGCTAATTTGTAAGCTCCATCATATCCATTCACAACCTTCCCATCACTAGGTATTGAACCATGAGGTGTATCATCCTGAAAATTGTTTTCATCACTTGCTATAACAAATGAAGATTGCTCCTCAGATGTTGCTGCAATAGATAACTAATTCTCTAATTTGTCAAAATCCATGCATGTTGATTGATTTTCACGTTTCCCATGATCACTTGTAGGCTACAAGTCACAAACAAGAGCTCTCTTCTTGCTCCAACCCTTCTTCAATGGTAACTTTTGATTTTTTTGTCATCATTCTTCTAATGTATTTTACCAAACCCATTTTTCCAGGTTTCAAAGTCACAACTAAACTTAGGAAGTCATTAAAAGAAACATGCATTTCAAAATCATCAGATGCTTTCATATTCTTCATAGAGTTGGATGGATTCCTATTTATAACTCTTCTTGATCTGATCTTCAACCCTGTTGAAACCCGTTGACATACTCTAAATTTTATTGAAACTCCCAATAGGATGGCAGAAACTTGGGCTCTAATACCACTGTAATGTCCCACCCCAATTGGAAAAAAACTTTATCTGTTTACTAAATATTGTAGAGACCCCTCTTGTTTTTTAATGATATTTTGCGATTAAAAATTTAGTTTGACACATGCATCATTTTGTTAAACTAATGACATACATAAGATGGGAACTAATTTCAAATGATCTTAAAATAACATAGATATAATGCAAGATAATCTTTCAAATAATGTTCATATATTAAGACATGGATAATCATCAAATACATTCGTTGATGGGACTAAACTGGAGCAAAACATTTTATAATAGTCACAAATATGACTTGGAAATGACCAAACACAGGTCACACTCAACAATTATTAACTTGGAGTCAAACACAACTCCCCTTGCACCATGCTCGAGTCTCTTCAACTAGCTCCATACTCCTCTATAACAAGTCAAAGGTGTATTGGTTGCTCTCAGCTAATGTGTGTTCCATGAATAGAATAGGAGCAACAAATGCCACAACCAGATTGGTCAGCAATGCCATGACTAGTGTGATGAGTCCTTGTGAGTGAAAACACCTTGCTACAAACCCCACAACTTCAAGGATTGGGGCAGCTACAAAAATCACTAGTATTTAGTGATCGAACCCTCATATCTATACATATGGAGTGGTGGAGTAGCATAACACTTTCACTTGAAATGGCATGACCACCATGGAATTGATCAATGGACAAACTCTCTTTCAATGTCCCTCTTGTTGAAGCCTCCAATATAAGAAATGTCGATGCTACTGTAAAGGAGAAGCTCAACTTGATATTAATCCCCCAAGCCACAACCACAAATAATCCAACATGAATATAACTCAAAATTTGCAAATATATATATCTTGAGCACTTCTCCTACAAGAATGCCTAAATAAATCGTCAACCCCTAAATTGAATCTTTCCTGTAATCATTAATGTGCAAAGCATAACCCCTATATGGAGCTATTTGTGAGTAGCCTTCAGATATCTTTCACTCTTGAAGCATGTTGATCCTCGTGAGGGTTTTCATCCTCAATGAAGCCAAGATTTTCAAACTTTCTAGTCCAACCATCATAACCTTTATCAATTTTCTTCTCAACATCCATGTGCAAATGAGCTCACACAAGGGCTTTTATATTTCCCTCCAATTCCCACACCCAAGTTGGAAATTTAAAATTATTTTATTTCCCACCTTATATCTCCTTTAAGTTGGTGTCCAACTTTATATTATAAAATAATCTTTTAAAAATCCTTATAACACCTTTTTACCACAAGTCATTAAAATATAAATAATGCAATAAGTTAAATATTTAATTTAACTTTTTTATTGACGTTATTTAAATTTAATATCCATGAGCATTATAAATGTCAAGATAGTTTCATGGTGAGAATCCACCAACTTTCTTGATATGGAAATATTGCCAGCTGACCAAGATGTTGACCCCTTGCGACTTACTAAAAATAATAAGTATGGACAAAGTGTCCAAATCAAGCTTCAAAAGGTACACAACAAAAAACCTTGGAAACATTGAGTTGGGAAACACCAATTGATCACCAAAGGTTGATTGTCCAGTCACAAACGCCCTTAGAGGGGCCTCCTAACCATCCTGTTAGTCCATGGCAACCAAGTGATGAACTAACCTTAACAATTGATGATTGCCTAGGAAAAAGGGACATTACAAAAATCAAATTGCTCATTTTGATTGGCCTCAATGATAATATCTTGACTAATGGATTGAGAATCTAGATACAAGGACTTAAGTATGCACTCCTTCATAAAGTTGGATTTGGGTTGCAACTAGCTTTTGACATAAGAGAACACTAGAAAGATATATATTGTTAAATCAAGGGTAACTATGCATATAAATTATAAAAATATAGTCAACTTTATATATTAAAAATTTATAAGATAAAAAATTAAAAGAGAAACCTAAGGGAGGTGTAATTGAGAGGTTAGTTTCACAAAAAATTGAGGGAGAATATCTAATCTCTTCTAACAAAAGGATAATAAAATATGTGTTACATAAATGTAAGGTTAATGAATATATAACATAGATGGTCCTCTTGATTAAAGAGTTCGCAATGATAAATGTATTGAATTAGATTCTTACAAAATTAAATAATTAAATAATGGTACCTAACTAGAAATTTGTTTCAAATTTTCTATGACAAAAATGTTTGTAAATGATTTTTCAATGTGGGAAATTTGGTAATGCTCAGATGAATACCTTGAGAGTCTAAAACTGTAATTCATATCATTGTAGGTTACAGCTATAATTGTGGGATTGATCATGCATCTTCTCATTTGATCTACACAAGTTCAAATCTAATTTATATATGTAGATATGATCTTTGTAAATCCTTAAATCTTGTTGGAGTTGATTCTTGAACCCCCACAACTCCCAATGATCCTCTATAACCAAAATGCCTTGAGGCATGAGAAATCTAAGCAATAATTATGCTATGCAACCTTGAGAGAGATTGATCCAAAATATCAACTAATATGTGCAATGAATTAATATGCATTGATGATTACAATGAAGGTGAATTTTTATAAAAGCATAAAAAAGCAAAGCCTATATGAGGATTGCATTAGATTGTGACAAGTGTCATCATCTCATGCAATAAGACAACTAAACCTATATTTAATCTAATCTAATAATAAAAATCACTCTTAAGTTTAGCGTAAGTAATTAAAGTAACAAGGGACTTAATAATTAATTAATGATTATCTTAATTACTCTAACACCCCCCCTTAAGATGAACTTAGGGAAAAGCTAGAAACCTTGATGAAGAATGCAATGATGGATGCATGGATGGGTCCCAGATACAAGTCTTGATGAGGTACCTATGTACAAAAAAATGAATCACTTAAAACCAAAGAAAAGGAGAAAACCACGTGGAAAAAATGTCCTCTCCAAAAGAGAAAATAAAAATAACTGCACTAGTGAAAGAAGGATGGAAGGAGGATTCAACTCAATGTGAGCCCCCAAGGACTATTTTTGTCACAAAAGTATAATAGTTTCCCCTCCAATAGGAGAGAGAAAAAGAGGATATGAATCCCCCCATAAAGAAAGAGCTCATGTGTGAATGATGAATGCCTAAAGATAAAATATGATCCACTTCCTGCAAACTACATTTCTCCCCTTAGGAAGAAATAGATCCAATGGTTATTAGAGAATCCAATCCAAAAAGATGGGTGAATCAAGAATCCAAATCCAAATGATGTATGCCTCTAAAAAGTGGTCAGGTGTCCACACATAAAAAAGAGATGATTTTGATTCAGAAACCTATGAAGAATAATGTATAACAAGCTCCAAAGATGGTGAGGATGATGGGCCAACAAGAATGATGTGGCTGCCAAAAAAGGGGAGATGAATGTCCTCAAAGTAATCTTCCAAATCTACAATCTGAAACTCTACAAACAAGGATGATATGCCTACAAGATATGAATCCCAAGTAGTTATGTCTAAAAGATGTATGTCCTGTTGCACTAAATCAATAGGGGACAAAGATGTGATGATGTCAAATTGATAAGGAACAATAGAATATGATGTAGTCTTGATTTAAAGAGTGGGAATATGAAGACAAGTCTCTGAACCATTGAAACATGCAAGACTTATAATATACTCAAGCTCCTCTGAAGTATCATCATCAAAGAGTATGTAATCTGCATCTACAAGAGGGATGAAACAATCTGCAATATGATGATCCTCTTGGTATGGAGATATATGAGGGTCTCCATGGATCTCCCAAATTCAAGTACAAAGTGTGTGGGGACAATCAATGTTCGATACAACACACATAGTGTCATGATCAACACTAGAACATATAACCCTTGCAATATGATCTCAAATATTATCCCATGTTTAAAAAATCTCTAATGTGTCTGGTGTAGGTATGAGTCCACAAAGATAAGGCAAAATGTCAAGCCACCTGAGATGTGTTAGGATGCCATTTCGTCAAGACTTGAATTATTATCCTTTGTTAGGATGATCATAGAAGAATGAATAGAAAAACACATGATACTTCCTCAAATGATAAAATTAGAGACTAATAACCTTAGTCATATAAAAAAAATCAAATGATTTTATCCAACACAAACAAATCCTTTTTAGGTGCAAAGATACAGTCCAAAAAATTAAGAAAAATGTGAAATCATAAAAAAAGTTAAATAAAATGTACTTGTGGAAAACTATAGAAAAATTGCATTAATGGTTTTGAAGAGCTTTGAAATAACTTTTGATGCAGAGGGTCAATGAATTTTGGAAACACACAATGATTTCAAGGTTTACAAGGTTGCAATCTCAAGCTATCTCCCAGGCACCCTAACAGAGACAAGGCTCAAAGGTTCACTTGTGAATTAAAAAACCTCCCTTATGGTTCCAAACCATTTGAAATCAACTTGAAATGAAAAATAACAGATGATCAACCCAAATACCAAAGCAAATCAAAAGAACTTCACAAATCCACTTGTTAGATGCACTCTTTCCACCAACACAACCAAACAGCTTCATGGGACTTTTCACCCAACTTTTCCAAAATACTTTCCAAATAAATAATGGATTTAGACACCCATTAAGGACTTACATAACATACTTCAATATCAGATATAACTCCTTTGGACCAGTTTAGACTTCCAATACATCACCATGGGAAAAACAAGGAAAATAGGTCAATTTAACAAAGGAAGTACACTTCAAACTTATCCAATCATCTTGAAACCTTGGGGAAGAAAATTAAATGGCTCAAAACCATAGAATCCACAATTAGTTTGCACTTGTACGGCCAAAAACACTCCCAACTCAAAAAACCTCCTTTTCTAATGCAAAAACAAGGGCTTCTTGAAAACTAACCTTCCAATCACTTCCAGAACTTTCTCATTGACTCTACACCATTAGGAAAACATATTTATTCAATCCAAACTCAAAAATATACCCCTTATGAAGGCAAATCTTCTACTGCTACACCCTAGCCTCCATCTTCAAGCATTTTTCACAGTCAAGTTTTGGTGTACACCATTTGATTCTTCTTTCCTACACTTTTAGATTGTTAGAATAGTATTTTACATGTTAAATAGGATCCATTTCACAAGTTTCAGTCACAACCTCTCATGAAATGGATCATTACTTCATGTTGACTCTCAAAATCAATGAAAAAAAAAGTTTCCCTGAGGACAGTCAATATATTATGCAAAGAAATCAATTATTACTGCTTGTAGAGCCTTCAATGGTGTTGAAACATGTAAAATCAAATCCCTAAAGCTTCCTACTCGACATAGATTCAATAGAGATCAAGTATTTAACAAAAGAACACCACAAAAGTGCCAAAAAACTGTGTTTTTCACTATTTCTATAAAACAGTCCATACAATGCTTGCTCCAAACATCCAACCTCCATACAAATGATTATTTTGGCTTTGTATATCCTTTCCCCAACTGATCCAACCGTTTGGGATTGATTAAGTTGCATAAAAGGGATTAAAACTCATAAAAGCTAGTTACCCGCCCAAATTGGAATTCAAATATTTGAATTTCCAAAATTACATTTTATTGATTTATATTGACTAAAAACTATCTAAAATTTAATATCTAACCATAATTGATCTAATTAGAACATTATAAACCTACCTACACCCCTTGGACACTATTGGTCCACTTACAAGGTTCTTTGGTCCTATGGTCCTTTCAGGACCCTTAGGACTTTTAACATTCTCATTACATCTATTCATCCCAAATGCCATTATAGGCTCCAAGATACCATAATTGATGTTTTGACTTGATGGAAAGGTCCTCCTGACCCCTGCATACTTTTGACCTTTGAAGAGATCGTTGAAGGCCTTGGGTGCTCCTACACCACCTTTCCAATGTAGCTAGAATCGTGAAAATTAGAGATCCAAGTGAAGTTATGAGCTTAGAAGTGAAAAATGAAGATCTAACTTTGTGACTAAGAATAACAAAAACCAACAATAAAATGTGATGACGAGACCTACATCACTGGCAAGTACTTGAAACCAACTTTTCGATGATATCTTGTTTTCCTTCTTTTGACATTGTATGTCCAAGTTATGCCAAAAAAAATCATTCCTTTATAGCAAAATGAAGGCTAGGAGGGGGCTAAGTGGGCGTCTATATGATGATTATGTCATGTTGACATCAACATGATAATGTTAGCATACCAAATATTCTCTATAAGCAAAATATTCCTTCATTGGTCAAAAGAAGATTTTGTTGCCTGAAAAAGTACGGTCTTTGGTATATGCCTATTTAGCAAAATATCTCACTCATCAAAATCTGTACAAAGGGTTTGTTTGTTTGGCCGAACTATTTCGAAGATTCACTACGAATATTTTTACTACCGTCGATTTGAGATTGGTGGTGGGTATTATCATTGTTGGGGAGTGGCTGCTGTCAGCCAAAATGATTTTTCAGCCAGTGAGCGATCACGATGGGTAGGGTACCTGCTACCATTAAGTCCACGTAGCCTATGTGGCAGGGGTACCTTCTACCTAATGCTAAAAAATAGTTTTTAGATTTTTATTTTTGAAAAATATTTTTGCTTTTAATTTTAGTTTGATTTTTATTAAAAAATTTAAAAGTTTTTTTTTCCTTTTTTTACTACAGGAAAAAGTAATTGAAAACCTATAATTTATTTTTTGATTAATTTAATTTAAAAAACTAGAATTTTAAATCTTGATCGTACCTCATTAATGGCGATAAGTTGTACATATTTGTACAATTTTGCCCCTTATTTTTTTGCAACTGTGCAGATTTGAGGAAATTTATAGACATTCTTAGGGTTTTTTGTTGTTCTAGACTCAACGATGGTATTGGTTTCGCTCTAGGATGCGTCGATTATTCCCTCAAGTTCGGATCTCTCAAAATTTGGATAGAAAGTCATAGATATGGTGCTTGGATACCATGTTGGAGTTGATTCTTGACCCCCACATTTCCCAACGACCCTCTGCAACCAAAACATTTATCACACATGAGAAATCTAAGTAATGATTATGCTATGCAACCTTGAGAGAGATTGATCTAGAAAAGCAACTAATATGTAATGAATTAATCTGAATTGATGATTACAATGAAGGTGAATGCTTATAAAAGCATTAAAAAACAAACCCAAGATGAGGACTGCATTAGATTGTGACAAGTGTCATCATCTCATGCAATGAGACAACTAAACCTATATTTAGTCCAATCTAATTATTAAAAAAACCTCCTAAATTTAGCCTGAGTAAATAAAGTAATAAGGGGCTTAATAATTAATGAATGATTAATTAATTATTAAGTGATTATCATAATTACATCAACAATTTTTTTGTTTTAATATTTCATGATTTTTTGTTTCTCTCTACATATAAACTTGATTGTCTGGTTGAGAGTTTCTATGGGACAAGGATAATTTATTCTTGTTAATGACCTAGAGAATAAATCAAAGATAGTTAAAAATCATGAAATGGATGTCTTAGACGGCAATGCAAACAAGTAGTGCAATAATAAATGCTCTAATGTAATGTTTAAATGATGATAAGCTACCTATTAGAACCTCTTCTGAATTACATGTGATCAAAATAACTTAGGATTGTCATTTTAACTACAATTGCCAAACTCACACATAAAATAAACAAACAATAATTAAATGAAAAGAATTAAATTAAATTTGAATTCAAAAAATTTAAGATTATTTTGTAACTATACAATCACTACACAAATATACATCTAATTTTTAAATTATTTAAATAATTATAAACTTAACCCAAAATAAAATTTGAATAATTGTAAACATTAATATTAAATTATATACCAACTATCAATGATAATCACACGTAAGAGAATGGAGTACACAACTTTATCCAAAACGAATAGATAAAGGGCTAATGTATCCAATTCTCACCATTACATTTCATTATGGGGTACAACATAGTAAATACTAATAATCTAGAATGGGGAAAATGTCTTCACCTATCCAATTGAAAGGACATTATGGTGCCGTAGGTATTTGTAATCCCTAGAGGAGGCAGGGGTATTGGTTGCTTTTTTATCTTTTTAATAAAAATAATAAAATAGTGCAATTTAATATCCACACGGTGGTGGGAAAAGAAGATGATTGGATAAGAAGAAGGCTTGGATTGCGCGCTACTGTGAATCCTGGAAAATACCAATCTGTTTGACTTATGCGTTTATATATACGTAGACGCCTAGGTAACTGAATTGTGAATTACTGACTCGATCCTCGTATAGCACAGGGCAGGAATATTCCAATGACAGGATCCATGGCACTGAATTCTAGGACTGCCTCTCTTCTCTTGTTTCCCTTCCCCAGCATCATAACTTCCTCTGATGCCACCAAACCAGAGAAAATGAAATGGATCTTCACCCAGAGTTTCAAGAATATGCTTACCTTAATATTCTGCCTGGCCGTCTGGTTAATAGGTCGTATTTTCCATGCTCTCAATACCTTCCTTCCATCTTATATTTCTGCGCTTGCGGACATCAGCCGTCAAGGAGAGAAAGGTGTTGTTATCGCTCAGGCTCCGAATTCTCTCGCCGGAATCGCAATTGGCAGAGCACTCTCCCAGGCAAGCAGCCATTTAATATGCAATTGAAAGAATCTTGCTCTGTTTGATTTTTCGTTTTAATTCAGGGGTTTTATGTAGGTGTTGGCGCTGGTTATTGAGACTCCTGTTAATTCGCGGAAATATGATTTCGTGAGAGCTTTGGCGGATAAAATGATAGAAGAGAATTTGAAAAACGAGTCTTTGGAAGAGGTGAATCGAACGGCACTTTCCGGCGGATTTGGCCGAACTTTGAAGCTCTTGATTTCGGCTCTGCGCGACCAGCAGACGGCTGGAACGGCATGGAAAATGATTCGGCGGATTCCTTTTGGGGAATATCTGAATAAACATCTTTCTACCGCTAACGATTATTTGCGTCCCACAAATATGGTGACAGAATCTATTTTAGCTGAGAAATTGGCGACGGATTTATTGTGGTTTGCAGAAAAGTTAGCGGAAAGTAGGGGTATTGAAGAAGCGATTGTTCAGTGGAGCGAAGCCGTCAGCTTGGCGAATCTCGCCATGTCCGCGCACCCACGCATCCAGGGGTCTCTGGTGAGAGTTTCAGGTGGTTTCAAAACCCTAGCTTTTGATTCATTTGGTGAAATATTTAGATTTAGGGGAATCTGACGTAATCGATTTGCAGTATATTTGTTGAAAGAAGTGGCAAAGGAAGAGACGGAAGAAAGGAAGGTGAAAATGATGATGATGTGGATGCCGCTCTTGGCCAATGCCGCTAATGGAGTGGAAAGCGTTGTTTTGTCGGCGAGGGAGAAAAGTGAGGTTGAGAGAGTGGTAGAGCAGATGATTCAAGATTTGGCGGACATGAAAGACAAAGAAGCGGTGCTTACAAATTGGCTCAATCATTACGCGCGCTCAAATTCTGACTGGCCAAATTTACAGACATGTTACAATCAATGGTGTGGCCTTTCCAGAAGCACCTTATGTTGAATACATTCCTTGCTCTAAATTGATCTTTCCTGCTGTAAGAATTCCAGATTCCTCATTTTGGGTTTTCCCTTTAATTTATTGTCATATCTATTTCCAACGAAATTGTATGGTTCCAACATTTGTTTTTCCATTTATCTTCTGTTAATTCAATTGTTAAGCTCGAATACATTCTAAGTATTCAGAAGTTTCTAAACCTTTTGAATAATCAAAGGTGTGCAGTGAATATATGGAAATATGGAATTAGGAGGAGACGGTAATAGTATTAATATTAATAATAATTATGCTTTTCAGAATGATAAAAGAAGGATCAAAGACTTGGTTTTGAAAGTGGCAGGGAAGGTCTTTGTTGAAGAGTGTTCTCTATGATTTAGAATTCTATTCAATGATCAAATTTAGCATTATAAGTTTTAACAAATAATTAGATTTTCTATTTTATATTATGAGTTTTGATTTGTAAAATTGGTCTTTTATATATAGAGAATTAATCTTTGTGTTTGTAAAAATGATTTTAATTTAATCTATAGATATGATATATTTGAAAAAATGAGTTACATACTTTTCAATATCTAGAATTTACTTGCATCTTTATTTAGAACTTCTGTCTAAAATATGTGGTGTCAATTAACACCTTTGAGATTTTACAAGCACATATCTTCTTCTCATATCAAACCCTTATATGTGAATGAATGGTTTAGAATAATGATTAGAGACGTTTGAAAAACCATGTAGTATGTCTTAATCTATCACTAAATGCAAATATAAATGTAAGTGGTTGATACTCTCTAACTAATAATGCAAGTAATTGAGTAGGAGCTAATGGATAACAAATATATGATGCTTAGAAATAGATTAATGTTTATCCTTTTATGCAATAGCCTAGAACATAAATTAACATATTTTGTCCTCAAGTCAACAAGTAATGACTAGTAGGAAATTGGTTTGGACACATTTTGATAATTGAATTTAAAAATATTAGGGTCATTTTTGTGCTGCAAATTAAACATAAGATCAATTTTATGGTTAGATATAACATTAGATAAATAACTAATAAAACATAGATTAGGAATGGTCCTCAATGATGTGTGTAGATAGAATTAAATTAAGTTTAGGGTAGTTAACTTTTGTATTTAAAACCATACAATTTGTACGCTAGTCATTGCATTAGGAACAACCTACTTAAAGTGAGTTCAAAACAAAGTGAAAGTGCAAGGTATGCACTTTTCACTATTGCATTCACCTCCACTCTAACTTGCATGTGATTTACTATGAAGGTGCATGCCAAAGTAAACGAGTAGTTAGCATGAGAGTAAAGATTCAAACACCCATAAAAATGATAGAGATATGGATGAGTACTTGACATATTTTCCTTACATAAGTGCTCCTTCTTGAATCTTCTAAGCACAAAAGATAAAATGACTAGCATCTAACATTCACTTAAAATAGGAAAAACAAATATTTGAAAAATATCAATGATTAAAAGGTAAAAAAAAAAATATTCATTAAACATTGTAGGAAGTCATATGAAGATCTATTAGGCATGTTGGGAAGCTCGTTGAAGATCTCTTAGGAATAGTAAGAAATAATCGTAACCATGACCTAATTACTATGATCATACTCATCAAAGGATAGTTAGTGACAATATATGGACCCTCCAATTGATCATAGAGAAGGGATGCAAGGAATTGGAAAGAAGAAAAGATATGATCATAAAAAAGAAAATAAGCATGAAGTAGGTATCAAATCTATAACATTGTATGACAAATATGTGATAGGATAATAGGATGTGATCATGAAATCATATGTATGTAAGAAAAATAAACTTGATGCCCTAATGTTGCCCCCAATGAAGGTCATAAACAAGTATAAATGTAAAGTGTGGTCATAAAAAGCATTAGTATTATAAGCATGTAAGCACGTAATTGTAAGATAAGCATGATGGCATAAGATGTGAGCATGATAACCATAAACTTGGTAAACATGTAAAATAAGGATACTATAAGCATATAAACATTATAAGATAAGATTGTTATAATATAAAACCATGTAACATCCATATATAATCATTATTGTGAAAAAAATACTTAGTATGCACTTTTACTATAAGATTTACTAAATAAGAAGTCTAATATATGTGCAAACAAACTATATCCATAAAACAAACTCAGCGTACAAATTCATTTTCCACATTAAACTTTAGAGAAAAGAAATGAAGATCTTAGATCTATAAAAAAATTAATAGCATAACAACACATAAGATAATACTTTTAAAAATAATGAAAAAAGAAAAAAAAAACATAAACATTAATACGAGAGAAAACTCTTTTAAATTAAAAACTCCACCTTCCAAAATATAAAACCAATATATCATTGAAAGTGCATAACAATTACAATACACTTCTAAAATGAAAAATATATAAAAACTCCTCAATGCCTCAATCTTTACCATCTCATACCAAGTACGAGTTATCTTTTGTCTATCTGCCATAATTGATTTGTTCATTTGCTACGCCATTCAAATATAGATTCTGCCATGTGAATCAAAAGTTTGTGCCAGGCTAGACCTAAACACCCATACGCAGGCTCCCAAAACCTCATACAGTTGTGCTTATTTCCTCTATATGCCTGCGCTAATGTCATTAGTGGCCTCTATCAATTGTGTTGGCATGCTATGTCGGTTCATGGTTCTGCTTGGGAAGATTGTCATATCAATACTTAAACACCTCACATGCCTCTGTCTCCTTCCATGGATTTCATTCTTGATACTTCACTCTTGTAGATTCTTGACTCCATGAACACATGTAGTGTTGAGAGTATACAATTAAAGTTTGAAAATGAGTGAATTTTTATTTATTTATTTTTGGATGAAATCACTAAGATAATTATATTTTTCTTTCATTTTAATGATAGAACGGGATATGGCTAAAAGTATCATGTTGCATGTAAGAGGTCATGAGGTCTAGTCTCCCCACTCTCCTCTCATATCGGAGGGTGTCACTAGTCACGAGAAATTTTTTTTATGAGACGCATTATTAAAAAATGATAGATGAGGATATATGATTCAAAATATCAATACAAATACTTCACTTATAAATTTTTAGTATTTTTTAGATATAAATGTTTTAAAATTATAAGAATAATTATATATAAATTTAAATTACAAATGTCAAAATTTGATAATTAATATAAATATCTTAAATACATTTATTTAAAAAACTAAAAGATATTAATCTTAAATATTTTATTCTATTTAAAATTATTATATTATATTACTTAATTTATGTTTATTTGAAAAATTATTTTATTTATAATTTTAATTTTATTTATTTATTTACATGACTTAATTAAATCTTGAATTGAATAATTATTTTAATTTAATTAAAATTATTTTATATTATATTTAAAAATTATTATTTTTATTTATTTCAAATTATTTTATAATTTTATTTTTTTAGTATAATTTGCTTGCCCAAGAGAGAAGCAAGGCGATGCATTATAAGCTAATACCTTATTTATCATTTGTGTTGTTAGATTCATAATAAAATATAAGTGTTTAGACAAAAGTCATTAAGAAATTTGGACATCATTATGATAAACACGAAAACCACAATCTCTTAAATTTGGAGTCATATTACTTATAGACACTATTCACTTTAAAAATGTATATTTCTTATCATTAAAATTAATTTGATTTAAAAAATTGAAGAATCGGTTCACGGATATGTAATGCCCAAATCACGGATATGTTATGTGTTAGGGTTTCGTTTTGGTTTTGTTTGAATAACTGTTTCTTGTTCATAGGTCTGCAAACATCGTTCCTCCCCATGCCCACCATTTAGCGGTTTGTTATTTAAGCGATGCAAGGTTTTTTGTGAAGGTCTTAACATTTGACTGGTAACCCTTATTACTTTGCCATATGCATCGCCCATTTAGTGGGCTCGACCCCCTCTTTATCCATGATGACTATCTTCAACTCCCTTGGATTGATTTATGTAGGTAGTTGGTGCTCTGCTTCAACCCTTGCTTTGTAACCCATCACCCTTCTATTCATATGTTTGGGCCCCATGGATATGGGTTCAAGTATTTTTGGGATCAAGCATAAATAAATTGGTCCCTTGGATGTGGAAACTGATGCCCCGATGCCAAATTCAAGAGCAAGAATGTGCACATTTTAGTTTAGTTGAAATCATTCATTCATGCTCTTGAATGATGGATGGATGGATTTATTTGTGCTTATAATTGTCCCACAAATTGTTAGCTTTGAAAATGATGCTTGTTTTTTTTAAACAATATTTTGGGTATTCACAAAACCATTTCAATTTTAAAGTGGAACTCTAATTTCAAGTGTTAAAATATTTAATTCAGCAATCTCGAAGCTCTAACAACAAAGAGACAAACCGTACCAGAGACTAATTTTTTGGGTAGCTTATTCTATTTATTAGAATACTTCTATCATGAATTGTATGTGTATTCACCGTCTTTTATCCAGTGTCTTCTAGACTACTCAATTTTGAATGTTGATTGCATGTACTCTTTTCATAGTTTCTAGGAAACTCCATTGTTGGAACATGGACTATGCACCTATCCCTGATGGATTTATTTGTGCTTATAATTGTCCCACAAAGTTTTGGCTTTGAAAATGATACTTGTTTATGTTGTAGCAAATAATTTAAAATCTGCTTGAACATTAACTTGGAACTTAGGACTTTTCTGGCTGAGAATTGTATACAAATAGACATTTAATTAAACATAAAACAAAAAAGAGATCAAATTTCTATAAACTCACAAAATTAATATCACCTCTCTATATCAACAAGGTAATCAATTTGAACTGTATAGTGTAAAATATCTATCTTCAGCCTCTTAGGAATTCTAACATTTTAAGAATGTAACCATGTTTTTTTAATAGGTTTAAAGCTCTAAAAATTTCCACTCGAAGGATTTCCATTCTCAAACTAAACTACATTTATGGTGAACATTTTACTATTGATAAAGTTTTGAAGGACCCTACCATCCCTTGTTAGTTCTTGTTTGGTAAAGAAGAATTTATGATACTTGGGTAGAGATGGTAAAAGATTCATAGCTTGCATGACATAATAAAATGTACAGTAATACATTCTACAAATCTAGTGGAGATGAGCCTGTACTACACTATGTTTCCAAGAAAGTAGCATTAAACCATTGTTAAAACTTAACATTAGAAAGATAAATTTTTCAAAATAGATCCCCTAAAATGCAAGAACCCTTATAGGTTCTAACTGAATTTTTCCCTTCTCTAGTTTGAAAATTTATGATTTGCTTTACTCGCAAAGCACTTAAGCTCTTTAACTTTTATTTTCAACAAGGGTTTATTATATCATGTAGATATAAATAACAAGAAATGAACTTCAACATACATTTAAGCAATCAAACCAGTCACATAAACATAGATGAACATACCTAGCAATGATAGCTTATCTTCTTATTTGATTTGAAAGTTGATTACAAATAGAGAGGGTTGGAAAGTACAATTAGTTAAGTCTGATTTGAATTTTAGACCTTCAATTACATTCAGATGCGTCAAAACAGAAGTCCAAACCCTAGTCGTATGAATGGAAGATGAAGCTATATGAAATATGGATGATATGTCTAGCTGGAAATGACTAGAATGCAACTGTAGCAGCCCACTAGAGATTGTAGATGCCAGCAATCCTCAGATCTAAAAATGAAATCAACTTGATGACTGATGTTACAAAATTTGATTATGCATGGAAGTTGGAAATTGCCAAAGATGTCGTCCTTTGCCAAGCGAACCACTTGAAAACCCTCTTCTAGCAAGTATTGATGAAAGTGTCACAAAACAATATCCAAATCTACAAATGAAACTTCATTAAAGCACACTAGTTAAGCTCTATGATGAACTCCATTTCAATTCATCTCTCATGGTGGAATGGGGTCATCACCATACCAATGTATTCAAGGGAGCACCACCTTGAATCGATTGAAAATTACTTTCTATCAAGAGAAAACTCTCTTCAAAATGACTTAACAGAATAGCAATACCAAAAACATGATATCTTATAGCCTTCTAAGCCTTCTTAAATAAGGCTTCAAGTCAAAACTGCCCTTGGAAGAGAATCTGATTTATTTTCAATAAAATATCCAATGACTTCATGGCTAAGGCACTTAAATCGCCCCTAGGGAAGATTTTTGGCATATGGCTTGTTTGATGGAATGTGGCTTCTAGTGTTGTCATTGATGGTAACCTAAGTCATCCCTCCGCAAATTAGAATTTATCCGTACCGACAAGATATGTAAAGATCAGTATTCTACCCACAGAAAGTATGAAGAAAGGGTATCTGGTCAGTTAGTCGATCTGTATGCCTCACTAGATCATCATTTTGAGTTGTGGATCTCTGAGAGATTTTGTTAATCATCTACACTATCTTGTTGTTAAGTTTTGTGATGTTGCATTGATTAGTGTACGAGTTAGGAGATCCAGTTGAATGCTTTGGAAGCATGTTTTCTATTTATTTGCTCATTGTGGCCAACCTAGTGAATGTAGCATGTCGTGGATGTATAAGGTGTACTTAATTAATTGTTTCTTGTGTTGGTTAATTTGTTTTGGGTCCTACCTATTTCTTAGCCGACTTTGGTGGGTGTGCATTAAATTTAACTTGTGATTTGAGCTGACCAATGAAGGATATTTCATGTTTTGTTAAAGTAGACTTGAAGCGATGAAATCTTTGTTAGTGGATATATATATATATGAGATTGATAATTCATTTTGAATAGTGAAATATAGATTGTGCTAGTGTGTTGAAGAGTGGGGCAGTCACATATGTGTGAATGGAAACAAATCAGTTGAGCAAATTTTGCTTGTGCAGAAAAAGATTGTTGAGTAGTGAATTTAGGCATATGTGTGTAAGTGTGTGAGAAGAAAGTGTGAAAGTGTGCAAATATGTGTGAAGAGCATAATAGGTTTGTGTGAAAGTATTAGAAGGGTGATTGATAGATCTATGCACAGTTTTAGAAGGGCAGAAAATTAGAGAAAAGCAAAACATAGTAGAGAAAAGTAGAGCAGAAATATAGATTTAGTCAGAAGGGATGAAGATCATGTACTGAGCTTCATTGGAACTGAATCCAGGCATTTGGAGATGCTATCTTCTCAGTTCAATTTTTTTGTAATCACAAACACTTTGTAAGGTAGTGATCCTTCCTTATTTTGAGCAGTGAGCTCTAGGTAGTGTGTCTGAATGCAAGTGCATTCCCTTTTGATTATACTTTTAACAGAGTATAATTGTGGATTAATCTCCACCATGGCTTTTCCCCTAACAGGGTTTCCACGTAAAACTATTGGTGTTATGGTGCTTTGATTATCTTATTCATGTGCTTGCATCTTTTTTTCTAATTATGTGGTATAAATGGTTTAAGATAGATGGATTTAATTGTTGAATTTGCTGAACACTGATTCACCCCCCTCTCTCAGTGTTCCCTGAGTCCAACAAAGATTTTATTTTATTTTATTAAAATATTATTTTCCTTCTCCTCCAAGGTACCTAAGCCGCCCTTATAAAAGGATCTAATTTTATTCATTAAAATATTCATTGCCTTCTTCACTAGGGCACCTAAGTCATCCTTATTAAAGGATATGATTTTATTTATTAAAATATGGTTTCCTTCTCCCTTAAGTCTCCTAAACCATCCTAGGAGAGAGAATTGACCTCCTTGTTTGCTTTGACTTACAAGTAGACCTCCTTGTTTGCTTTTACTTGCAAGTGGATGTCCTTGTTTGCTTTGACTTGTAAGTGGACCAAAAGATATTAATAAAATATGATCAACATAATGCTTTATTTCTTGTTAAGGATAATTCTTCTCCAAAATTTATGATTCTCATGGCCAATATCATTCCCTTATCTCTCCATCTAACCCCCGGGAAGGTTGGATGGGATAGAATCAGGTCAGCAAGATGTCACTCTAAGAATGGGGACATTACAGTCCTCCCTTCCCGGGATTGCTTGTCCTCAAGCAATCCTATGCCAATCCGCTGCTCCACTCTGATATACATGCCATATAACCATAACACCTGAAGCAACTCACCATGATCACTAAGTACCAATGCATCATCCATGTCAATACCTAGATCCCAAATCAACCTATCCATCTAGCTATAAGAGTAGAAATAGATCTATCATGACACAATCATCACATATCATCCATCTATATGAGTAGACCATCAAAAAGATGTGAAAATTAGCAACTCCCATATGCACATAGATCAACTCATTAGGCCACCAAATGTCATTGTTGTAACTCAGTCCAACAAATAAAATGAAGTCATAAGTGTCAACATACCAATACATATCAAAGAAATACATGTCATATTCCATGTCCATCAAATAGATATGCCTCCACACATTTCCAAGCAACTGAATAGCTAATGTTAACCATGTCAAATCTGAATGTGCAATGGAAACCCAAGTAGGACAGCCACTAACCAATGAAGAATCTAAGAAGATTAAGTCACCAAACAACAAGAAGATAGTTTTCATATCATAAGAGATCGGTGATGTAGCCAAAGATGGGTTATGGATGTCTTCATCAAGGACAACTCTTGAGTGGTTGATCCACTATGAGTGTCATCAATATAGTCAACAACACTATCAAGTAAATGACCAATATTAACTAAAAAAATCTTAATTATCCTCATCTATCCATGTGTTAAAACATGTAGGCATTCTCCTATCTGGATCCATCATGCTTGAAGTCTTCACTAAACCATCCAAATGATATGGCTCATCAATCTCATCACTACAAACGTGTGAACAACACGAAATTTATGTTTGATATAAATTCACTCGTTCATTGTGTTTGGTTTTCATAAGAGGCTTGTTCATGACATGTTCAACCTCATTAACATCATTCTTTGGAAAGAGAGATCTAAGATATGTCTCCATTTTTTTTTTGTCTTATCTAAGTGGTGAACTTGTTCTTTGACTTGTTGAAGATGTTGTCTTTCATGGGAAGCCACTAGCTTAGCCTCTTTGGCCCTTTGTGACCATATGTCACACCAAATTTGTGTCTTTTCCATGTCCTCCCAGGTCTGATATACAAAATTAGAATTCTTATGACTTGAGTTCACTACACAAAATCTATTTTTAATACCTAATTTTTGAGCTCACCATCCATAGAAAACTCTATGGTACTATCATCCTTATGTGAACTTGTTACCTCATGATGGAGTGAAGGATTATGACAGTTGTTATAAAAATCAATATACCTTTCATATTTTTGTGTCATGTCTTCAAGCTTCACAAGTGCATCTCCATTGAAAATTTCAAGTCCAACACTTGCTCTTTGTGTACCAACACAAGTGTAGACTCATTTTCACAAGTTCTTCCATGCGTAAGAGTAGCAATCTCATAAGAATGAGGAATAATATCATTGTCCCAATTCAGACCTTTGGAATCCTCTTTTATGCTTACATTGTAGTCATCAAACACCATCAAGTCTTGATTTGTCTCATCTTCCCAAGTGATTAGGGGTGGAAGTGGTTCAAAGAAGTCTTCATCACTAAATGTTACTAGGCTGAAAGGTACCTCATAAATCTTTATCCTCTCTTCCATTATGGATGGAAGGTCATCAACATACTCAAATAAGGGATTATCATGATAAGAGTGAAATGGCATCATATCAATAGAATCATGCCTCTCTAAATCTACTGATATAGGATATTGGCACAATGAATTTTCCAGCACATACTTATCTTCCCACTTAGCATGACTAGGATCATTATCTCCACAATCTTCATTGGATTCAAACTCATGTGAGTACGCTAGATTGTTGTTCAAACTCAAAAAGTTTGAATCTTGATCATACCTTTCCAAGGTGCCTTAGTTGTCTTCTCCTGCTTCTCTCTTCATAGTGGGTGACTCCTCAAGAAGTGTTGGTCTAGGAGGAGTGCCTAGCTGAAAGTTATACGTTCTTCTAGCTGCCATAGCTACCACAAAACTGATCCATATCTTCATCTCCTTAGTTGATATGATTTTTGCTTCTACCCAACTACATGGTGTGGTATCTTTGACAAATCAAGCATTATCAAATTGTAGGATCTTCTTGTTAGGAAATCTCTTAGTCTCTAGAGTCAACTCTCTACGAAAAAATGACCCATATAATCTTGACAAATGTTCCTCCATTATGGATAATGTATTTTCAACCTAAACAGAATGATGCAACCACGATCATAGGGTCCTCAAGGAGAACAATCTAGACCATGCAGTGAGAGTCACACAACGAAAGCAACATAGAAAATGGAATAAAAAACATATTCAAACATTCTTATTAATAGAGAATTCAATTACAAACAGCCAGCAACATCCAGGCTTACAAATTCGGCTTGCAGGCCTGATTACAGCATGCTCAAATTACCCTCTTCTTACATGCCCCTCAATGTGAGTGAAAATCCTATAGAGAAACTCTTTCTTTTTCTAATCTCTAACTCTATTTTCACTACTGCTACCTTCTAATGATCAATTACAATGCTTTATACACATACACAAATATGGAAACATCTATGTCGGCCCCAAAGATCATTACATTCTCCAATGAAAGAAAATATAACATGTGCATGAATAGGTCAGCCTCAAATTTTAATTATTCTCCAACAGGTGCATAAGATGAAGTGTGGACCTAAATCAAGGTCGAGGAAACCCCATAGAAAAATTTGAATCACACCACCAAGATCCACAAGATACAAAAGTGATCAAACTAGTCATTTAGATAAGAACATTGTTTTAGTGTCAGTTCAA
>VDFB02337205.1:0-14265 GCA_007258455.2 Sequoia sempervirens
CAATTGTTGGCCACTTTTCCTCAAGCAAGTGTATTGAGTGTAATTGGTATGCCTTTGCACCATGTTTAACAACTATTCATAGTCCACCATTGGATCTATTGAAGAAATTAGTGTAGTATTAAGCAAGAATGGGTCATCCAAGGTTGACCAGTGGATCCTTGATATTACCTACTCTGGGTAATGAGGGTTACATGTTGAAACATAGCAATCAAAGAATTTTTTTGCCTATTTGAGCTCATGAGGATTGGACAAAAAGGGCATGCCCATATTTGGGGCATCTGGGAGCCACAAGAACCCATGCACACGTGATGACCCATGATGTGCCACTCATACCTATACCAATAGTCCTTTGTTTGGAAAAGTCTCTCAATAACCTCTTCATGAAAAATAGTGAATCACAGGTGCATGTACAAGGTTGTTATGTGCGCATTTTGCACAATGTTCTCTATGAAGTGTGCTCAGGAGTATGGTGAATCAAATTGCATTCTGGGTTCAATCACCTTATGCAGATCAGGCTATTTTGTATCTACAGAGCTCAAAGTGAAGAAAAGGAATAGTGTACCAAGCTGGTGGATCATTCTTGCAAGCTATTGTTGGCTCTTGGCCCAATATGAGCGAGTCCCTCATAAGGATGCACTAAAGAGAACAAGGTGGTTTTCTATTTGTGTATCTGGTGCTTTTCGAGGCAATTGTTTTAGAGCTAGAACTGACGTTGGGATTCTTTCCTCTTAGTTTGTTTTCATAAAAATGAATGCTAATTGTTGGCTTCGATGTCTCATTATTAAATTATAAATGTAATATCTAAATTTGACATGCCCCCCAAATCTATTATCACAATATCTCATCAAGTGTAAGGCATATTCATGTAATTGAACTTGTACTATTCTCGATTGTTGCGGTATTTCCATGCTAGTTGGGAACAATGTTGGTAAAACCATACTTAATAATCCTTCTGTATTATATTCATTGATAGGGCTAGAATCTATTTCAGGCCAAGGCAAGGTATTTTGAGTAGTGTCTTTAATTTGTAAGGCATCTCTAATTTCCTGCAATTCTCGAGGAGGTCTAGGCATCAATGGAATAAATGATGAGAAGTCTTGAAGGTCAGCCTCCTCATCAACAACACTTTCTACAACTGGGCCATTGGTTCATTTGGGCCATGCGTCAGTTCTTCCATTATGTGCAAGAGATCAGAGATGTTAGTACTTCTAGGAGGAAACAAATTTAAAGCATCACATCTATTGCAACATCACTATAGCATGAGTCATTCTTAATTTTATAAATTAATATAGCCATGACATTATGTTTTTCAACATAGCAATCGTAGTTTGTCCCTTGCATGCCAATTCTTCGCACAATGACAACTCCAAGATCATGTAGTCGACATGGCAACAAAGTTTCAATGCAAGTAATGTCTTGTGGGAAGCTTATAGTGTGCCCACTATATTTGTATTGGCCTCCTCTAGCATAGGTTACTTACAAAATGGGAGAAACTCTGGCTATAAGCATTTCTTCAACTTGAGTAAGCTTTGCAAGGACGGTTGGTTGTGGCCCTGTATCCATTTTATTTGCTATATCTATGAACACCCTTTTTAGAAGTACAACACTAGCAAACAACACTAGAACTAGATGGCCAAACTCTCATGCTAGCATAGCACTCATTGCAAGTAGAAAAAGTTTTCAAGTTAGACAAAGCATCAATGCGCTGCCGAAAGGATTTCATTGCTATGTGGAAGGGTTCAGCAAACATGTTGCCTAAGCACAGGGTTGTTGAGGATGTGGTTGGGAAGGAATGCCCAGGAAGTGGCTCCAACAGTGTGCAACCAGGTATTGCGAGACCAGTCTCACAAGGATGGGTGTGGCTCATTGGAAAATGAGAGGAAGTTGAGGGGGAGCAATAGCCTACAAATGCTATTGGTGAGCTTTCCTGCAATGGTGGTTTCAATTGTTCAGCATGGGCCGCCAAGCCAACTGGGTTTATGGCACTTCGCTTTTGGAAGTACTTCACTCATTGGTCTGTACAAATGCAATTTTTGTGGCGTGCATAATAAACCTAGTTTCTCTCATGCTTTTCTACCTTTCTACATTCTACACTTGATGTGGCATTGAAACCTGAAGGACATTGCAATTCCTACAGTAACAACATGCAACACAATAAAATGGTTGCAAAAATGAGGTTACAGGGAAATGACATAACTATAACAGTCAACCTATTTGAATATGCAAGAAAGTAGCAAAAGGAACAATAAAACCAACATGTATACATAATTGTATGTATTCATATGCATTGTATTTAAAAGTGCTTACAAACTGGAAATTAAAAAAAAAGAATGCAAGGACTCAATTTGATTGGGCTAGTGGCTAACTAAAAGGGGAATGCATCAATTGCATTAGTAAATTTCTGCAGGTACAGGAATTACTAACACCACCATGCATTGAGAAGACTTCTTTTCAAGACAACATTTTTAGTGTTAAACCATGTTCCATATACTAGTAATTTGTGAAGTATAATATGATACATAGTTTAATACTTAAATACTATTCTGAAAAAGAAGTCTCTTCAATGCTATTAGGTCAAGTATCTCCATAAATTTGTGTCATGCGATCAAATATAGAACAAATGTTTCTTATTATTGGAAATATACCACCTTTTATTCTAACAATTACTTTTAAAGCCTAGAAGGAATAATAACCAAGGAATGACTATTGACATTATGCATTAGATGAACATATGGAAATTTTTTTATTGCAGATGCAAAACCATCATGGAAGGGAGGGGGAATTTAGAAAATTAAAAATCAACATGTAGACAAATTTTTTTTACTATGTCACTTATATTGACAATAACCAAGATAAAAATATATGGTAACATGTATATAAATGTATATATGAATATCCAATCTATGTTCAATGCAAAGCGCCATGAATGGAAAGTACGATGAACTATTCAAGCAAGATTGTAGTGCTACTACTGCCTGCTATTCTGCATCATCCCTTCCTTCATGACACTCTTCATTGAAAATAAGTTGATATTTTTCGTTGAACATACATATGCACATATAAATATATATATATATATATATATATATATATATATATATATATATATATATATATATATATATATATATATATATATATATATATATATATATATATATATATATAGTAGAACAAAGCCAAGCAACAATGCAATTAATCAACAACCAGGAAATGAAAAATGAATCAGATTGAAGAAATACTCACTATCCATTGGACAATTTTTACTAAGACATCATGATCAACAAAATAAATTAGATGCATATCTAGTGATCTGTTAGCTGTAAAATACTGATTATTGTAGATGAGTAAAAGAAATTGGAAATTACAAACCTGTACATTCACAAATACTTTTTCCAATAGTTATCCATTGACAATAACCCAAGCATGTGCATATGTAAATGCATTTGCAAATGTACCTATACATATGAAATATTTTCAATGGAGAGTAAAACCAATGGAAAGTGCAACCAACACTTTAGGGAGGATTGTAACACACTTGCTTCCATGATTGTGCATTATACCTTCATTCATTCCAATGACCATCCATAAAATATTGGCGTTTTCTATTGCACATGCATATATACATACACATGTGCATGTATAAATATTGCAATGAACATAAAACATGCTTGCAAGAACCAAAGAAAAAGAAATGAAGATTTACTATCCATCCTACCATATTGGGAATACAATCTTATCAGTGAACATTTCTATGTAGAAATAGATATACATGTGGATTGTAAAAGAAGAAAACAAGGGCTGCTCTCCACCCTACCATATTGGGTCATGAAGCCCCATGGGCTCTCACCAAACCCCCAAGCAAGAATATAGATTGTCCATCACATTCATCAATGGTGGAAGCAATCCTTCTATTCACACATACTAGACATCTGATGGTTGCAATAATTTTGTTTGAGAGCATTCAAGAAATAATCAATAGTGAACAACAAATTTTCAATGGAAAGAAGAGAAGAAGGCGTGCTCTCCACCCTCCCATAATGGGTCATGAAGCTCCATCGGCTCTGGTGGAACCCCCGAGCAAGTGTATGGATTTTCCATCAATTCTATCTATGGTGGAAGCTATCTTTGTCACAACACAACGAACAACTCCTTCTGTGAGCATTTAACAAACAAAAACCTAAAAGCTATGTTTGACAACAATGCAAACAAACACAATGCAACGTCATTGATTTCATGCATATAGAGGGACTTTTTGTTTTGAAACATTGTTTCCTTGATGTCTTTTGTTTTGTGTCCATGGTTGGAATGTAGTAAAATAGTTAATGTTATGTACTCCATGTTTTTCCACCTAAAGTTAGAGAAGAAAACCTAACAATTCCTTACTGAAATTTGCAAACACTTTCGGTATCTCTGCTCACGTCATGGTGCTCCATGACCCAATATGGTAGTGTGGAGAGTAGGCCTTATTGTCTTTCATTTTATTTTATATTTTACATGTACATATTTATATCCTTCTCAGATAGCATTTACAAAAAAATTCAAATGTTTTAGGTTGTGGTAAGAATTTACTAAAATACTTTACATTATATACTTTATCTTAGCTTGCATTGACCACTATTTCCACTACACACAGACCATACAACAGTAAATGTTCATATGAAGAGGACAAGCTTATCTGAAGGTGCAAGTCCAACCATCTACTATTAAGTTTTTTGTGAAGCTAGCATCACTTGTACTTCATAGGTTGTTGCAAGCTGTATTGCTTCACCTCTAATAAAAACTATTGATTATCACAAAGTATGCTGCGTTGTTGTTGACAAAAGAATATTTTTTTTCCAAAGAACAAATATTATTTTATCTATTGTCAACATCTTATGCCTATCATTTTGCAAGGATATGTTGTTGTGATTGTTTGTCTTTAAAATTTCTCTCTGCCTTGCTTTGTGCTGAAACAAATATTGTTTGATCTATGCCATCCATTCTATTGCTATGCCTGTGATGCAACAAAATACTTAATGTTAAATAGGTTACATCTCATTACATTAGGTATTGTTGATTACTGTTCTTTGCATTGGAACAAAATACTCAATCTTATACACTTTCTATTAGCTCCCATTGGGGATTGTCGATTATAGTTTTGTTGCTTATGCTATATTGTTTCATTTTGCAGAAGGTGTTGTTTCACAGGTTGTATTCTTTCAATTTTTGAGCAGCATGTGTTCAGAAAGGAGTGTTTTTTGTATAGGTTTGTTACTATCAATTTTTGATGAGTCTCTCTTCAATATTTTCGTATATACATATATATACATATATACATATATATACATAGATATATATACATACATACATGTATGTATACACACACACACACACACACACACACATATACATTATTTCAATTTCCATCAAGACATTGTATACAAAAGGTTGTACTGTTTTCTACGCACACTAATTTGCATAGTACCCATGGCAGATGCATTATAACTTTGGCCAACATATTTTGTCAACATCACATACATACACTCGGCAATTTTTAGCAAGGCATCCTTTTGTGTTATTCTATTGTTATACCTTAAATGAGAGCCATGAGTGATGAGGCTAAGCTTATGTGAGGATGCAAGCTAGATTAAGCTTTTTCTAGCTTTTGTGAGGGCATTGCAAGTAATTTTGTGTTTTTTGAAAGGACAGATGGATGCAAATGCAAAAGGAAAGTGTCACCTCTGATAATATTTTTCCCATTTTTGTTCAAGAAACTTAGTGAGAAGACATGTGTTTGAAGAAAATGGGAATATTTGCATGTCAAAGGAACCCTTCGGGAGTGTGCTTAATTTGAGTTTCACACACTGTACCATGCCAAATTGCTTATTTGCATTTTGTGCTTGAATTTTCAAATTTCCTTGTTGATCATCTCATTGTCATTCTTGCTTGGGAGGGATAATTCAAGAACTTGGGTGTTAATATTTGAGTTTATATGGTAAACAGATGGATGACCTTTCTGAGCCAAGTTCAACCAACTGTGAAGATCAAGTGATTGTAATTGTGGTTATGAATCTACATCCCAGTTCTTGAACTCTCTTTCCCAAGTGGGAAGAGTCAATGACACTCCATCTGCCAATATGGTAGGATGAAGAGCATACCTCCTTTTCTATGTCCAGACTTCAATTCATTCCCTACACAAGGTATGCCTAGATTTTATTTACTTACTATGTTCTATTGCAACTGTCTTGACTCATCCTTATCATTAATTGTATAAACCTGACATTTTCTAATTTATTTAAATTGTGTACCAATGTTGTGTCTTTATCACACTAGTTACACAGTTTCTTTTTCCTTGTAGACAATGCTGCAACAATAACATGTTGTTCCATTGACTAATGTGTTACAAACAACCTTCTCAAATAATGTTAGTGACTATAAAATTTAGCGACAATGTTCAAATAGACAATCATGGGTATGTGTAGGATCATCATGAAAAAAAGGCCCTTAAGTGGCAAAAAATTCAAAAAAATTAGAGTTAGGTAACTTGATGTAAAAATTTGAATAAGTTATCTATAATATTTCAAAAATATGTAAGAATAGAATCTGTAGCAAATTGGATGTATTTTCTAAACTACTAGGTTTATAAATAAATAAATAAATCTATTTGGTGAAAATTTGAAATTTCAATGCAATAGCACTTAAATTTCAGGGAAAAAATAAGAAGTAGGTGTCTGTCTGACCACCCTAACCACAATAAAATGATAATATATTTTTATAATATTTTAGATATAAGTAGAGGACTCATGTTCTGATGTGATGCATATTTTTTGTAATTTTTTTCCAAGTAAATAATTAATTATGAATTTTTTATTACAACTTTTAAAAATATAAAAACTTGTATGTCTAACCACCTTAACTTGGTCAAAACTTCATGAAATTCATTGTTTTTTTTAATCCTATAGTATGTGAAGCATATAATGTGACACATGTTTCAGATTCAAAAAATGTGATACTATTTGAAAGCTATAGATGTTTTTCAATCAACATATCAATCAAGAGTTTAGTCAGTAATTCAAATAGAAAATGAATAATAATTATATATTAAATTCAAACCCTTTTTGTTTCATCAATTTTGGGTAAAAAAAAAGTCGTCAGCCACATACCCTACACATACCCATCATATCACCACTTTTTGGCCCATCATGATCCTACACATACCCTCATATCCTAATGCACTCTGTATTGATTGTAATACACAATATTCATTTCACCACTAATTAAAGTTGTTGCAAATCTATATTCTTGCTCGGGGGTTTAGTGAGGGTCCATGAGGGTCCATGACCCAATATGGTATGGTGGAGAGTAGTCCTCATTGGGTTGAATTTTACTTTGTATTTTGTATCATGTATAGATTGCTATCTTTTTGGCATGGGCATCAGAAAAAAATTATATGTTTAAGCTTATGGTTACAATAGACTAAAATAATTGACCTTAAGTATACACTTCATGTTAGATTCCATTTAGCATTGTTGATTATTTTTCTGCTACTTATAATCTACATCACATAAATTATTAACTTGTTTTTAACCAAAATTCGTCTATGGTAATTTCTTGGTGGATGTCAAAAGATCCTTACTTTGTATTGTTAACAATTGATGTAGTTGCAAAAGCATGGGGTCTCATGTAATCATGAATACAACTAATACTTTTCCCTGTAGTGGAGAGCGTACAAGCAACATCTATTTTAAAGTCTCTAGGAAACAAAACAAGTGTATGTGCAGCTATCGATACCATATTTTTTGGTCTCATTCTCTAGGTTTATGGGCTCGATGTTCTAGCTATGTTTCCAAGATTTGGCGAATAATGCATACTCGAAACAACGAACAAGCAGGGGTCTATTTGAAACAAGTGGGAGAATTGGTATGCCAGTAAGACCATTTGCCTCATTGTTTCATTTGTGGTTTGTGGTTTTTCGAACCCTATATTGTCTAATTTGCAACAAGGCACTATCAATTGCCTTAGATTTTGATAAGCTGAACAAACAAGTATAGTTTTTTCGATGCGCTTGACATTGTTAAGTTTCTACAAGTTGTTGTTGAGAACCCTACATTGTATGAATTTTTTGATAGTGTTTTGTTCTTTGGTTTATTTCCATGACTCTTTGTGGGTTTGTACCTATGAATTTCGTTTTGTGGTTATGTTTCAAATCCAATATAATTTCCCATGTTATGCAGTCTTTTTTCATTGCTCTTCAGTATCTTACGATATACTGTCTCATCCTCAAAAGAGTTTTTGTTGACAAGTCTTTCAATTCTACTTAAGGTGCTATATTTGTTGGATTTTGTTTTGTGATTATAGCTACAATGGAATAAAGTAGTTAATCCTATACACTTTGTGTTAGATTCCATTGGTAATTCTTGATTATTGTTCACTTTCTTTACCTATATGGTTTAATTCTCAAGAATTTATTGTTCAGAAGGCCCTATTGTCTCAATGTTCAATGACATTCCATTGAGAGAACAATATATTTTTTAATGGGTTTCTTACCATCAATTTTCGGTGGATTTTGCTTTAAGGTATGTGTGTTTCGTGGTTGCAAATTTCTAGCAGTTTGCAACAAAAAGAATATTCATCAAATATCATGTTCCTTTTCTATCTGTGGTGCATCTACATTAACTAATAAAACAAGACAGCCTACCCAAAAATTTCAAAATCCTTTATTATTAGCAAACAAATAGAAAAATAAAATGGTGTCAACTACACCTTCTCAATATTACAATAGCCAAAAAATGCCAAGAATTAATAAAATAACATTGTTCGTAACAAACAATACAACCTTTTGCATACAATGTCTTGAGGGGAATGAAAATTATGTATATACATATATATGTGTGTGTGTGTGTGTGTGTGTGTGAGAGAGAGAGAGTATGGGTCGCTAACAACTAACATGGAAGATGGGTGGATTCCCCTATTTGTGTGAACTTTGGTCAGAATTTTCGTCATCCTTTCCATCTATTGAAGTTAGTTGAGTCAACATATATGCACTTTCAAAAAAGCAACATTTTAAAGTTAGCAAAGCAACTACACAGTCTATGCCATTTATAAAAAGTCATTGTTGACTGTAGGTTTGTAACCCCAGATTATAACCAAAGAGAGAGGATGATAGCCAGCAACACCTTGCAAAGTATAATAAGTGAAACATCCTCCTGGGAAACCATCAGCTCTCTAAATCACAACTTTTCTAGATCTCTAGGGGTAGGTCCCAGAGGTTCGGAACACGCTAGGAAGCTATAGAACTACTATCAACAATGCCTTGTAGTAAAAAACATAAACAATATAGCAATACAATCATGAAAAAAAAGTGGGAGACTCCAATCACACAACCATAATCTCAACAAATATGCATAAACTAATTTTTCAACCCATCACCATTCAATACATACGACAACAATGAATAAGTTTATAATTACCACTGGACAGTGCGTTCAAATATTGCAACAAAAAGAAAGCTATATGCAACTCCAATAAAAAGAAACACACATAAATAGCTAAACAATGGCTTCTCCCAAATACCCAGGAAAGAAAGACATTAAAGCCACATAAATACGTTAAATATAAACGAGCCACACTATACACCACCAAGGCTCCAAATGCAAGTAAAGGATGTTTGTAGTTTGCTCCATGCACATGGGAAATAATAGATGTAGGTGCCAAGAATAGAGAATAAACAAGGAACAAACTTACAAGATTTGGGCCTAACAATTGCTAGGAAGCCTCAGGAGAGCTAGAGTCAACCGCCATTACTGGAGTTGTTGTTTGTAAAAGACAAAGCTCCAACACCAACGACTAGCCACAAGTTTTATTGTGACAAGAATACAATAGCCAAACATTCAATTAAACCATCAAAAGCTAACAACATCCATTCTCAATTTTTAAATAGAAAACCTTTCTACATTCCTATTTTTTTCTTCGTACATCTACAATATAATTAAAATAAATAATATAAGAAATACACATTTACAGATGTCTCCATAAATATTTTTAAAAACAATTTATATTCCTCCAACACAATCAACCTAGAACATGCGCTCTCGACGAATTCGATGAGCACTCGCATCAATCTTCCATATATCAAAAGAAATAAAACTTATTTATTCCATTTTTAGATAATCACCACACTATACTCCACACTTTTTTGTTATTCTTGCAGGCCATAGCCCATCCATAATGCAAAAATTGATAAAATAATGTGTTATAAACAACCTTTTAGAATAATGAAAGTGACTACAAAACCAGTAACAATGGTCAAATCAACAATCAGATGGGTATGTGCAGGATCATCATGGAAAAAATAGGCCCTTAAGTGGCAAAAAATTCAGAAAAATCAGAGTTAGGGAACTTGACGTAAAAATTTGAATAAGTTATCTATATTATTTCAAAAATATGTAAGAATAGAATTTGTAGAAAATTAAATGTAGTTTTTAAACTATTAGGTTTATTTAAAAAAAACAAAGAATCTATTTGGTGAAAAATTGAAATATCAATGCAGTAGTACTTAAATTTTAGGGAAGAAATAAGAAGTAGGTGTATGTCTGAGCACCCTAACCACAATAAAATTATAATAATTTTTTATAAGATTTTAGATATAAGTAGAGGACTCATGTCCGGATGTGATGCATATTTTTTTGTAATTTTTTTCCAAGTAAATAATTAATTATGAATTTTTTATTACAAATTTAAAAATATACAAAAAATTGTCTGTCTAACCACCTTAACTTTGCCAAAATTTCATGGAATTCAATTTATTTTTTTGTAATCCTATAGTATGCAAAGCATGGAATGTGACACATGCTTTAGATTCAAAAAATATGTTACCGTTTGAAAGCTATAGATTTTTTTCAATCAACCTATCAATCAGGACTTTAGTCATAATTCAAATAGAAAATGAATAATAATTATTTATTAAATTCAAAGTAAAACATAATTTATATTGATGGAAAGCTGAGAATATATTTTAAAAACCCTTTTCGTTTCATCAATTTTTGGTAAAAAAAAGTTGTCAGCCACATACCCTACAAATACCCATTATATTGCCACTTTTTGGCCCATCATGATCCTGCACATACCCAAATCCCAATGCACTTAATTTTCTATAGCGTCTTCTTCTTAACACCAGGGTCTATCAATATTTCCCAATGCTACATCCACAATACACTACATTTCAAATACACATATGCATATATACACATACATATATACATCTACACATATATACATGTATATATACACATATATATACAAAAATCCACATACTTACAAACATATATACATATAGATATGCATACATCCATCCATAACATACTACATTTCAAATAGATGTATACATGTATACACATACATATATACATCATATAGATATATATACATGTATATATACATATATATATAGATACAAAAATCCACATACATACACACATATATACATATATACATATAGATATTTAAATCTATATATAAACACACACACACACACACACACACACATATATATATATATAGACATATATATACACATATATAAACATGTATATACACATATATAGATATCTATATTTATATGCATATACATATATACATACATATACACATCTGTATACATATATAGATATAGTTACGCATATTTTATGCTTTGCATGTACTGGGGGACATCATAATAATAGCTACCCTATTAACACCCTGGGGAAGAAAATGAATGTTTGGCTAATTTTCAATGAGGCATTGTTTGGTGTCATTCTGCTGCCATACCTGGTATGAGGGCCAAGGGGGATGACAAAAAGCTTCTATGGGGTTGCAATCTGGATCAATTTTTGTATGTACAACTTCTACAAAGATGGGTGGGGGGTATTTTGATTTCTTTTGTAGAGGTAGATGGTTCAAAATGCACAAGAAAAGTGTCCTCTGTGATAATATTGTGCCGCTTTTTTTTGCAGGGAAGTCAGCGAGAAGATGGGCTATAAGTCTGGATGGAATTTTCATCAACCTCCCAAATTGTTTTTGTCTCCCAATGGCTATGGGAAGTCAATGTCCATAGTTGATGCTTGCTTTGGAAATAGCGTTGCACAGTTTAACATTAAATGTTGTGTTTTTCATCTAGTGCCAATCATGATAATAAAAGCAACCATTCAACACTTAACGAAACTTTTAATTTTTTTCCCAATGCATTCTTTCATTTTTTAACAAAGCTATGTTGAGAAATCAGTATATTTTAACTTTCGTTTCCCACTCTCAATCTTCATGCCTTCCTTTTTTATTAATTGATCAATATATATATGTATATATACACATATATGTATATATATCTATATGCACTATACATACATATATATATGTATATATATGTATGTATATATACTATACATATATGCATATGTGTATGCACTACATATACATGCATATATATACATAGATATATACACCACGAGAATGCAAACCCTGAATAAATCAATATTGGTTTCAATGGTGACCCAGATGGGGAAACTCACCAAAAAACACAATAGATTAACTGTTTTCCAACCATTCACACAAAATAGAAGCCATAAATGAAACAATATCGCCAACACTTACATACATGTGAAACCCCACAAAACATAGGAAATCTTGATTTCTAGATTCACTAAAAACACAAGGTGGATTAAGTTTTGTGCACCTTCTGCAAAGGTGGGTGTAGGTTATTTTGTATACATATGTATATGTACTATGTACTATATATATCCATATCTACTATATATATATGAAAATGTACTATATATATATATATATATATTTATTAATACATATAATATATATATATATACATACATATATACACCATGTGAATGCAAACCTTGAATAAATCAATATTGGTTTCAATGGTGACCTAGATGGGGAAATTCACCAAAAAACACAACAGATTAACTATTTTCCAGTCATTCACACAAAATAGAAGCCATAAATGAAACAATATTGCCAACACTTACACACATGTGAAACCCCACAAAACACAAGAAATATTGATTTCTAGATTCGCCAAAAACACAAGTTGGATTAATTTTTGTGCACCTTTTGCAAAGGTGGGTGCAGGTTATTTTGTGTTTTTAGCAAGGGAGGGTGGTTGGAAATCCAAAAGAAATGTCTCACCTGTGATAATATTTTTCCTATTTTTGTGCAGGAAATTTGGTGAGAAGATGTTTGCTTGAAACAAGCAGAAGAGCTGCATGTGGAAGAAACCCTCGACGATATCAAGTTTGATTTGCGATTAGCGGTTATATTGCTTGATTTTCCAGAAGGTACTCTTGATTGTTCCAAATATCTTGTTTGATTTATTGTTTGCGTTTTATGTGCATGGTTTGGCATGGATTCCATAGTGTGATTTTTTTTGTGGGTTTGTGTTTATGGTTTCCATTAAAAGCACACCACATAAATATCACAAACCATGCCTTTTGGAACCATCGATACATGCAAAAAAGCACAAGATAACCTTCAACCACCTTCACAAAAATTGCATGGCATTCAACACACTTGCAGCTTCACAAAAAATTGCCCTCCATGCTCGTACCCACCTTCAACAACAACATAAACCTTAGAATTACACCAAACAACACAATACTGATAACTGCATAGACATTTATTTTATTTTCCAAGGACTTTAAAACAGATGTTACTTACACCATCACCACTACATGGGAACCATACAACAATCAATGCTAATGAAATTTCATTGGCCTCACCTACACTTCTGTAATTTTGCTAGAATCCTTTATCGTCATGACAAACGCCCGCCACCTTTGACACGACAATGGAGTCCCAAGTACGACAACTTAAACTGGGAGGGTTGAAGAAAAATCTAGGCCAAACTATAGCCAACATCTATATATATCTACACACACATGTATATATATATAAATCATTTTTACACACACATATATACATATATGTACAGATATACATATATATAGAGATACACAGACACATACACAGACACACATACACATATATATACATACACATTTATACACATATACATATATACATATATACATACATATATATATATACACATATCTATATATACATATATATATATATATCATTTTATATACACATATACATATATACACACACACACACATGTACATACATATATATATACATGTATATATATATATGTATATGTATAAATGCATGTATACATATACATACATATATATGTATATGTATATAGGCACATATATATATATACATATA
>VDFB02337206.1:0-20769 GCA_007258455.2 Sequoia sempervirens
GCTCCGCCAAAAAAAAAGGCAAAACAACGACTGGTAAAAAATGAAAATTCTGGGTAAAACCCAAAACGGTGAAAAAAACACAGTTTCACATTACTTCGATTTTTTTTGGTTTAAACAACTCACAAATATATATGTATATATATACAAATAACCAGGTGTGTATATATATACATATATATATATATATATATACATATACATATACATATATATATACATATACACAGTCATAATAAATGACTGTAAAAATACTTATTTTCCATACCCAGATTGAGCAAATGCTCAATCTGAGAATTACAATAATTTACCATTGAAATTGCAAGATTTAACACAATAAATTAAAGATTTCTCACAATTTGAATTAAGATTTTTCCAAGCAAATACACTTTCATAGAAAAACTATTGAATTTCCATGCTTGTTTTCAAGATTTTCCATTGATAGTTTGAGGATGAATTTTTTTATCTTTTGTTTTCACAAAAGTTTGAAAGTTCTTTTGTTCAAGTTCAAATGAAGATCTTCTCATGGGTTCTCAATCAGAATTTGAATTCCATTAATAGATTGAACCATTTCAACAAAAAAACAAAAAAAATTAAAATAAGATGGCATAATAAGGAAAGCATGGAACCTTTTGTTTTTCTCCAAGCTTTTTGAATCCTTCAATGGAGGTTGCTCTCTTTCAAATCTTGCTTCAACAAATCTTTCCAATCCTTCTTCCAAAAAATTTCTCCAAGAATTCCAAGTTTCTTTTTTGCTCTCCAAAATTATCAATTTCAAAAAAAGATCATTCAAAAAAAGAAATCAATTTCCTTATGCCCTTTCCTTCTCCAAATTGTCAAACCCCTAATTTTGAGTTCACCCACCAAAATTGATTGCAAATTTAGATATTTTCATTTTTGAAAATTAATAAAACAATTCTATTTCCCATTTCAAATGCATAATATTTATTTAAAACAAAATTCTATTTGCACCCCAAATGTCAATTAAATTCCCTTTCATCCACAAAATTGAATTTAACAATTACATTTTAAAAAAATCATTTTTAATTTTATTTCAAGAGGAATGCAAGGCAATTTCTTTTTCTTTTTTTTTGACTTGTCACAATATTTAATAATGCTAACACAATTGAACTAATTTAATTAATCAACAAATAAATCTACTTCATGATTAGATTATTTTATTGATTGAATTAAATTAACTAATTAATTAATAAGCACTCTTTTATGAATTTTGGCAATAAATTTAAATAAAGCAAACACCATTTCACTAGGAAATTTAAACACGCAAGCAAGGAGAGACTAGACGACAAGGAAAATAACTTATCCCAACTGGCAACCCGATGACACACTATGGCTAGGGTGATGTCACGACACAGAAAACCTAGCTACTATCTCCCTATCATTTTCTGTTGAACAAGGGACATGCTCAGACCTGTGGAACCAGGTGGAGTCAATGTCATGTACCTACATCCTACACACAACACGAGTGTCGTACATGCATATATATATAAATATTAAAACACACCGTGAAGAGGAAATCGCGGAATCACAGGGCACTCGCATGTGAGTGATGTGATCCCGTCCCCTTCACCAATACAATATCGCTAACTGACGCCTCTAATCATCAATGGTATAATCAAAGCATAAAGCATCAATAATTCACATACATGATAATTTAATCCATAACATGAAATAATAATATCATCTGATTAAAGTGCCATCACATCAAAACATAATGTTTACATCGCTTAACAATTAGCGGTCAAAAGTAACCAAGTTATAACCAACGTGCTAACAAAGCAAAACATACATAACGAACATTGTTCGATCAAAAGAACAAAATGGAGGGGTGTTACATCCTCCCCCCTAGGGTTAGGCTTACTCCTAGAAGCCTGCAAACAAATAGGGATAAAGTTCCCTCATCCTAGCTGCATCTTCCCAAGTGGATGATGAGTCATCCCTAGGATCCCACTGGATCCTAACCTGATCAATATCTCGCCCTCGAAGAGCGAGCGTTCTGCACTCCACCACGGCCACGGGCTCCAAAGCCAGCTGCCCGTCCTCTACTTGCAAAGCATTCCAATCAAGGACATGAGAATGTCTGGATGGTACGGCCGAAGAACTGATACATGAAATACGTCGTGCACACGCGAGAGACTGGGTGGTAAAGTAAGACGGTAAGCAACAGGACCAATCTTCTCGAGAATCTCGAAGGGTCCAACAAAGCGAGGCGCCAACTTAGAGCCTTTTCCATAACGGATTGGACTCTTTCGTGGACGCACACGCAAGAAGACTCTATCGCCTACGGAAAACTGACGATCCACTCTATGCGCATCCGCATACTTCTTCTGCCTATCCTGCGCTGCCACCAAGTGCTCTCTAATCCTATCTACCTGCTGCTCCATATCATGCAACATCTCAGGGCCCAAAGTTACTCTGTCCTCTAGCCGATCCCAACTCAAGGGAGTGCGACATGGTCGCCCATACAATGCCTGGAATGGAGCCATACCGATAGAACTCTGAAAGCCATTATTATAGGAAAACTCTACCAAATAGAGATAGTTCTCCCATCGTGTCTACTGGTCCATCACATACATACGCAACATGTCTTTGAGGATCTGATTGACCCTCTCAGTCTGTCCATCTGTCTCTGGGTGGTAAGCTGAACTGAAGTTCAACTGTGTTCCCATCGCATGCTGTAATGACGTTCGTAGAGCTGAGGTGAACATTGGATCCCTGTTAGAGATAATCTGATGTGGGATACCATGCAACCTCACTATATCCTCCATGAACACTCTAGCTACGGAAGATGCAGTATAGGAAGAGCGCATAGGTGAGAAGTGTGCTACCTTCGTCAACCTATCCACTATCACCATAATTGCATCATGTCGTCTCGAAGAGTTGGGTAAACCAACAATGAAATCCAATGAGATTATATCCCATTTCCACTTTGGTACTAAATGCGACTGCAAAAGCCCTGCTGGATGTTGGTGTTCGGCCTTCACTCGTTGACACTCAAGACATCTCGACACAAAATCCACAATATCTCGCTTCATCCCTGGCCAAAAATATAACTGACACAAATCTGCATACATCTTCTTCACCCCTGGATGGGCTAAATAAGGTGCATGATGTGCTTCAGTCATGACCAAAGCGCGAAGCTCACATGATGGGGGAACGTATATGCGTCCCATGTGTCTCAATATCTCATCAGCATCTAGAGAGTATCCTGAATATCTACCCTTAAGGGGTCTTCCTGCCTCTATCACCGATCTAACATCCTGATACCAACTATCGGTTGGGAGGGCAGAAAGAATCCGACTCCGCAAATCAATAATAAGAGTCAACTCAGATATCTCATGCCTTCGCCTGCTGAGGGCATCTGCAACCACATTCTCCTTCCCTTGGATATACTTCACCTCGAAGTCATATTCACAGAGAAACTCCATCCATCGCCTTTGCCTAGCATTAAGGTTAGGTTGCGTGAAGATATACTGAAGGCTCCTATGATCACTATGCAGCTCAAACCTATGCCCAAGCAGAAAGTGCCTCCATCTCGTCAATGCATGGACCACTGCTGCCAACTCAAGATCATGGGTAGGATAGTTTAGCTCATGATCCTTGAGCTTTCGTGACTCATATGCAATGACGCGACCCTCCTGCATCAATACTGCACCTAATCCCTCCAAGGATGCATTCGTACAAACAACAAAGTCCCCAATAGGATCCGGTATCGCAAGTATAGGTGCACTGGTCAACTTCCCCTTAAGACACTGAAAGGCTGCCTCACACTTCTCTGACCACTCAAACCTCTTTCCTTTCATCTGAAGGGAGGTGATAGGATGCCCTAGCCTCAAAAATTCCTACACAAATCACCTGTAATAACCTGCTAGCCCCATGAAGCTACGTATCTCTGCCACATTCGTGGGCGCAGGCCAATCTAAGATCACTTGGATCTTTGCATGATCCACTGAAATGCCCTCTCCCGAGATCACATGGCCAAGGTATTGAACCTCAGTCCTAAAGAATTCACACTTTGACAAGTTAGCATACAATTGATTATCTCACAAGCACTACAATACCTGTCGCAAATGGTCCTCATGTTCCTCCACTATCCTGGAGTATACCAAAATATCATCTAGGAACACAAGGACAAACCTGTCAAGGTATGTACGAAATACCCCATTCATAAGACTCATGAACATTGAGGGTGCATTCATCAAACCAAATGGTACAACTGTGAACTCATAGTGACCATATCGCGTTCGAAATGCGGTCTTATGAATATCTGACTCGAAGATTCAAAGCTGATGATATCCTGACTTGAGATCGATCTTCGAAAAGATGGTAGCACCCTTGATCTAATTGAATAGATCGTCAATCCTAGGAAGAGGATATCGATTTCTAATGGTCACTTTGTTCAACTATCGGTAATCAATGCATAACTAAAGTGAACCATCCTTCTTCTTCACGAAGATGACAGGTGCTCCCCATGGAGAAACACTAGGGCGAATAAAACCCTTCTCTAGCAATTCCTCAAGCTGCAACCGAAGCTCTTTCAGCTCCTGGGTAGTCATGCGATAGGGAGCTCATGAAATGGGCTCTAATCCAGGTACCAAGTCTATCTTGAAGTCAATGTCCCTCTGAGGAGGCATCCCTGGGATCTCATCTGGAAAGACATCGGAAAACTCCTGAAGGATGGGGTGACTATCAAGAGAAACCTTCTCTTCTCCACCTCCTAGATCTAAATCATCCACTGTAACAGCGAACAATTGGTAACCCTGCCGCACACACCTTCTCAACTGCATAGCTGAGATGATCCTCAAGGAAATCGGCCTCTGGACCCCCACTACCTCTACCTCTCTACTAGATGCCCCAATGCATCTAATCGACTTACGTCGACAATCAATGACTGCACTATGAGCCTCTAGCCAATCCATTCCTATGACAACATCATAAGAACCCAATGGAATAACACAAAGGTCCAAGGTAGTCTGGAGAGGTCCAACCTCTAACCTACACTCTGGCACAAGGGAAAGGGATGTAACTTTTGCACCCGAAGCTAACTCTACCTGCCACCTATCGACCTACTTTACCGCATCCAGTCTACATCGCATCATGACAGATGAAGAAACAAAGGAATCAGATGCTCCAAAATCAAATAGAATAGAAATTGGGTTACCCCTCAACATACCATAAGCCTCAACGACTGTACCCTGGTGCTCTGCCTAGCGGTTGTCAACCGCTGCGAATACTCGATGCCCATGGCCTGCATCTCCTACTGTCGGCTCTGACACCGCTGGTCCTTGAGAATAACCTGATGCGCCCTTATTGGGACACATCCTCGCTATGTGACCCTGTTGGCCACATGCAAAACATCCAGTGCCTCTGTTGAAGCCCCTGCCTACAGGTGGTGCGCTAGACTGTTGCGCACTACCCCTGAAAGATGAATGAGAACTCTGCGCTGGCTGCTCAGAGTTGAAGTGTCTCATGCGCCTCCAACTCATGTCCCCCTGCCTCTGCTAGAAACCCTTTCATTTCCCCTGAGAACCCTGCTGCTGCTGCTGACCACTCTGAGATGAACCCTGCTGAGCTCTAGAAGGTGCACCTCCCTGAGGCTAACCTCCTCGAGCACTAGTCCCAGCTACTGAACCGCTGCCCACTTGCACTCCTACATGACCACCTAAGGCCATCGCCAGGTTCTCCTCAATGAGCCTGGCCTTGTCGACCACCACCTTCATGGTCCCGGTTTCGAAAACCCGCACTCCACCACTAATATGGGCGTTTAATCCCCTGAGAAAATGTTGTACCAACATACCCTCGTCATCACCTATGCCCGCATATTGTTTGAGCTCGTAGAAATGATGCTTATACATCTATACTGACATGGTCATCTGTCAAAGGGTGTGGAACTCATCCCCTCAACGCTGCCTCCAATGCTCGGAAAGAAATCTACGTCGAAACCGCTCTAGGAACAACTCCCAATAAACAGTACCAATGTCCAGATGGAGCTTCTACTCCTCTAATCTCCACCAAGTGGAGGCAAATCCCCTCAAGTGCATGATAGCGCACCTAGCTCGAGTGTTGCTACCATAAGGGTGCATAGCAAAACACCTAGTCAAGTCAATGAGCCATGTTTCTGCCTCCAAACCACTGCCTGATCCATCGAAAATGGGTGGTCATGCTCTAAGCAAGTCCCTCATATGGGCTACCACCTCTGAATCCGACTAGTCTGGAACCACTCTCTCTCTAACCACCACTGGCTCTACCTCCTGCCTAGGCCCAAGGCGGGCAAGGGTCTCCTCTAACAACTGACACAATTGAGCGTCCTCGATCCTGGGTGGATCCGGATTCTGATTGCCATCTCCCTGAATATTCTGAGAAGCCTGTTGCTCCTCATGGTCAGAAACAAGTGGAACATGTGGCGGTGGGTCTTGTTGTTCCCCAACGCGACCGCCTAAACGGCCACGTCTACGACCCCCACCTCTTCCACATTGGGAGGCATAATCCTACACAGACACAAAAAGGTATTAAGCACAACACACAATTAAAACCCACACAACTAAAAGCTTAATGGGCTCATCATAATCCCAGAGTACCCAGTGTTTAAACCTAGGCTCTGATACCATGTGTAATGCCCTGCCACGCAACCCTAGGGGAAGTTGCAAACTACTAAACAAATGCACAATTTTTTTTTTTTGTTTAATTACAAATACATGTAAGATTACAACACAAAGCCAACAATCCCCTAAGGTTACGAGACAAAGATTATTTAAATCACAAATTAAAACAACATGCATGAAATGAAACATAACAACATTCACTTAAATAATTAAAGCACATACATTCCATACATGAGATTTTCATTTAAGACCATGAGATCCTTCATGGTTACCAATAACAGAAGTTTTACAATTACAATTACATCACTCATTCCCAGAATGAGGTAAATCAATAACATGATAGCTTAATTACAATTTCCACCTCGATAACAATGAGGGGTAAAAATAATACAAGAAAGACTAACATAAAAGAACCAAGGTAGCAACTAGATTCCACGAGCTCTCCAATATGAAAGCCTCGTCCACACGAGCAAGAGCCAAAAAAAACAATGAGTAAGGTGCACGTTCCACCCAACCAAGTGATACCCGAAGGCTCACCCCCCGTGCTAGGAGATAGTAACAAGGATTTCAGGTCAAGATCAACAACCTCTAAACATAGGCAACATGACTCAACCGAAAAAGATACAAACATGACATCACATGACGCAAGGGTTACAACGCTTCCAGATTTTAAGTAAATGATCACATCACGAGTACAAACATATTGTTGACTTAGGAGAAGTGTCATCACAATGTCGCATGGGATATCCTGGCAAGTCTTCCTAGGTCCCGGCCCCCATCTCGGGATATCCTGGTAACCTCTAACGACTCCCAGCCCCACATGCAAACCAATGCGGAATCAGTTATCTTTCGAAGGGACAAGATAACGATCTTGCCATTCCAGGCCTTCTCGTCTCATCCCAAGTCTATACAAGCACTTGCGTCCATGAGAGAGGCAAAATTAATCTTTTTAAATGTTGGTACCACCTACACTAATCAATTTGGTTTAAGTTTTCACTGAATTAACTAACTTACATTGAGATCTCCTGGCACCACTTTGTGTGTCGGCCCTCAATGTAAGCCACTTCTCTAGGACAACACGTGGAACTATACCACAACCAAAGGGTACTCAAGTGCAACCTAGGGATAATAAATCCCTAAACACGACATGAAGTCAACATAGCCCGTCCAAGATAACTGGGTACAACACTGGACACAATTACGCACTACCCAAGGCAAACAAGGTTGGTCAACATGACAACAACCCCAAAACATGGAAGACGGTTCTATCTAGAAGACTTGCAAAATTTGACTCAAATCCCAACAAGAATGAACACCCCACGATGAAAGGAAGCTTGCAAACAATATAAGGTAATCTACCTTCAAATTTCGTAAATCCAATCATTCATCGCATTAGTGCACTTAATCAAATTAAATAAACTATGTTCTTGCACAATCACATAAGGGTTTGATTATTCATTTGATTCTTGTTGACGCAATACACACAATAAATTAAATCAATCTTTCCTTTGCTATACCATGATTTTCCATAAACAAATTTTCGTCTATCCCTTTACAAATATCTCATTTATAAATTAAATACTTCTTCTCTTTTAAGAAAATAAATCACATTTAAATATACATATATATTTATTAAATATCTATGTAATCAGATATACATATATATATACTCGATATATATATATATATATCTAATTACATATATATTTTTAAAAAATATATATAATTAATATTTAAATACGAATGATAATTACTTAAGCATTTATTAAAATATAATATACACATATTATAATATATATATTATATATAAATAATATTAAATTATTATATACAACATATATATTAATATATATATATATATATAAATTATATTTTAATTCATAAAATAAAACATTGATATCAAATTTCATATTATATGTATTAAATATAATAAAAAAAAATGAATTTCATAAAACAAAAAGTGACATCATTTAGGGTTCGGCCGCGCCTTGCTATGAACAGGGGACGCAACCCCCATTGATGGGGGCGGCGACCTGTGTGGGCAGCGTCGGCGCTGCCTCCACAGGCCGCCGATGCCCATCAATGGGGATGCGTGGGGTTGAAACCCCACCCCCATACACTTCACCTAGACCAGAAATAAACAAATCCGCCATGCGCAGATTTAAATAAAATTTTTGAATGGTAAAAATAAAACGGATTTTCTGGTAAAACCAGAATGATAAAAACAACACGATTTTTCATTTCTTCAAATTTTTCGTTTAAAACGAAACTCACAAAATATATATGTATATATTTATATATATATGTATATATACATACATATAACCAGGTTTATATATATATATATATAAATATACATAGACACAGTCATAATAAATGACTGTAAAAATACTTTTTTTTTCAATACCCAAATTGGGAAAATGCTCAATCTGAGAAATAAAATAATTTTGCCATTTGAAATTACAAGATTTAACCTAGCAATAAAAGATTTCTCACAAATTAACTGAAGATTTTCCAAGCAAACACAATTTATTAAGAAAATCTATTTGAATCCCCATGCTTGTTTTCAAATTTTCCGTTGATAGTTTGAGGATGAATTTTTGAATCTTTTCCTTGTTTCCACAATATGTTGAGAATTCTTTTGTTCAAGTTGAATGGAGATTTTGTCATGGGTTTTCCTCTAAATCATAACTTGAACTCCATAACCAATTTGAACCAATTCAAAAACAAGATTTTCAAATAAAAAATTGCATAAGAATTAAAAGAAATTGCACCTTATGTTTTCTCCAAGCTTCAAATCCTTCAATGGAGATCTTTCTTTTTTTAATTTTGCTTCACCAAATTTCTCCAATCTTTTCTTCACAATTTTCTCCAAGAATTTCAATCCAAGTTTGCTCTCCAAAATTGCAAATTAAAATTCAAAATAAAACAACAATTACCTTATGCAATCCCTTCTCCAAATTTGTCAAACCCCTAATTTTGAACTCACCCACCAAAATTTATTGCTAAAACTAGATATTTTATTTTTGCAAATTAATAAAACAATTTCTATTTCCCATTGTAATTTGCATAATATTAATTTGAAACAAAGATCTATTTGCAACCCAAATGCTAATTAAATTTTCTTTCTTCCACAAAATTGAATTTACCAATTTACAATTAAAATCATTTTTAATTTTATTTCAAAAAGGAATGCAAGGCAATTTTCTTTTTTTTGATTTGTCTCAATATTTACTAATGCTAGCACAATCATTTTAATTTAATTTATCAATATATAAATCTAATCCATGATTAGATTATTTTATTGATTGAATTAAATTAACTAATTAATTAATAGTCACTCGTTTATTTATTTTGACAATGCAATTAAATAAAACAAGCACCGATTTAAATTGCAAATTTAAATACAAGGGCAAGGGGAGAAGAGACCACAAAATAACTTATCCCAACTAACAACCCGACGACACACTATGGCTAGGGTGATGTCACGACACAAAAAACCTAGCTACTATCTCCCAATCATTTTTCCGTTGGACAAGGGACAGCTCAGACCTGTGGAACCAGGTGGAGTCAATGTCTTGTACCTGCATCCTGCACACAATACGAGTGTCGAAACATGCATATATATATATATATATATATAAAAAAACACACCGTGAAGAGGAAATCGTGGAATCATAGGGCACTCGCATGCGAGTGATGTGACCCCGTCCCCTTCACCAATACGACATCGCTAACTGACGCATCTAATCATCAATGATATAGCAAAGCATAAAGCATCAATACTTCACATACATGCTAATTTAATCCATAACATGAAATAATGATAACATCTGATTAAAGTGTCATCATATCAAAACATAATGTTTTCATCACTTAACAATTAGCGGTCAAAGTAATCAACTTTATAACCAACGTGCTAGTAAATCAAAACATACATAACAGACACTGTTCGATCAAAAGAACAAAATGGAGGGGTGTTGCAAAATATGTGGGGTGTGATGATTTGGACAAGCTAATTGCTTTAGGTGAGAAAATGATGCAAGCAGAATATGAGATAGTAAGTTTATATTCATATAAGAATATGAATAATGTTGTTATTATGGAAGGAAAGATGTCAAGGGTGCAAGAGATTGAAGTCATAGAAATCTTTGATTTCCATATAATTGTTTGAATTAATGGTGGGATAAGTAATCGATAGAGAAGGATGGTAATTGAAGATTGCATATTCAAGAGTGTGAAGAAAAACAGTGGGCAACAACGCTGGAGAATTATGGAGGTCATTCCAAAACGATGTTGGAAGAAGTAGAAGAAAAGGAACAGTGAGGAATAAGTCTGATCAATGACTCCATGTGTAGGAGCACATGATCTTTTAGTCCCCTTGGGAGTTTGATGTAGGGGTGTCAAATATTTGTTTTGCATTTTTTAATGATCAATGTTTGTTTTACTTCCATGGATGTGGGATATGCATAAAACCAATTTCTTCTATGGAATCATGGTATGGGAGTTTTGACCTAGCACATAGCTTAGGTAGAAATTACAATAAATAGTTAGGAAAAGATGCAAAAGTCAGTCAATCTATTTTGAAAGGGTAACCGATTCTTGGAAAGAATGGAAGGAGGCGGTAGAGAAACTAAGGAATAGAGAGGTGAGGGATATGCGCTAGGGATGGATGCCTATGAATGGTCGATGCCAGATGGGGTGGGCAAAGCACTTGGCCCATGAGAAATTGAAGGAGCTGAACAAACTGTGGAAAAGGGGGCGATCAATTCACTCTGTGGGAACTAGCCTGGGCAAATAGAAAGTGGAATGATTTAGTTTATATATTTGAATTACTACAAGGAGAAGACACAGATAGAATTTTTCCAACAAACTATGTTGGAATGAGCCCATCATTATGCTTTGGAGAAAGCAGCCAATGTTGGATGGTGTGTTAAGAGGGATTTTCTACGCTAGAAAGAAGGAAGCATATTTCTTGTAAAGTTTGTGAAGGAGAAGTCGAGAGATGAGAAATCTATAAGTGAGCTGAAGATGTGTGGCTAAGGAGTGATCATTGGTGTTTGCACAAACTTATTAACTATTACCTTTTGTTTTTCTTTTCTTGATGCTTATAAACTGGGTTTCCTGTGTATGGTATTAAAGAGAGGAATTTATATTGAAAAACTTAGTTCGTTAAAATACTAAGACCTTGTTTTGCATTCGTTGTGCCTTGTAAATACCTGACATAGATAAATTGAGTTCTCTGGTGCTTTAATAAACTATATTTTTCCTGAAGTTGATGTATGGAGGAGTGATGGGAGGGCGTTAGACTTTGTTTTTCATTATCACATTTATTTGTATTGCTTTGCAGAATTTACAACCATTTTGTATGTTGGAGTATGTATTACATTGGATCAATGCCTGCAGCCTTTTTTAGTTTGGATTAGCACGGGTAGAAAGTTCATTGCAGTTTTCCATTATATTTTGGATATTAGAGTGTAGTAATAAGAGTGTGTTATTAGGGTCATCAATTGGTATCAGAACCCAAAAGATCTAGACAAAGAACATTGAGGGTGTTATATATCTTTGAAGGAAGATGGGTATTGCAATCTTGTTCTTCGTAAATTCTTGAAGGTTATGTGTGTTGCAGATTAATAGGTTTTGAAGAACTTGGATACCAAAATATCGGGCAAAAGAAAAAGAAAGGAAGCCCTAGGTGAGGTGTCCGAAAGATGATAGAAGATTGGAAGATGCAACAACATTCCAAGGGAAAGAGAGTCTCACAAAGAGATACAAGAGGAAATAAATCAAGAAGAAGCAAGATGTAGAATTTGAGAGAAAAATGATAGAGTTGCAAAGAGATTTGGAATTGGTGAAGTAGTGGTTTAAAGAAAGGAGCCAAGAGGATACTTGGTGGTGGCCCATGAGAAAGAGAGTAAAGTGTCCTCTGAAGATGATTGTGAGAAGAAGGAAAAGGTTGGATGTCTTAAGAAGAGAAGATAAGAATATGAGAGGAACCCATAGAAGTTGGGACAACAAAGAGTTTCCAAGTGAGCAACATGGAACAAAAGAGGTGAAAGAAGTTTTGATAGAGGAGAATATAAAGAAAGTTGAAATGAAATGGAGAGGAGAAGAAGTGTAGAAAGAAGCACTTGAAAGAAGAAACAAAGAAGAGAGAAGAATATACCTGATAGAGGTATTCTTAGAGACACTTTGTTCTCTGGTTTTATTATCTAATATTGTGGTTGAGTACGTGCATGTAGGTGTGAGCAACCTTATAGAAAAGGGAAAGCGTGAGATCTTAAAGATAATGCAAGATGGGGCAAGAGAATCACTTGAAGAAAGAGTGATAAGAGGAGAGAGAGGGAAAGAGGATATATATATATATATAGTGGGAAAGAGAGAAAGAGATGTAAGGAGAGGTAAGGAGATAGAGACAAAGAGAGATATAGATAGGAAGATAGAGATGGAGATGGAGATGGAAATGGAGAGAGGGAGAGAGAAATAGAGATAGAAAGAGGGGGATACAGAGAGAGGGAGAAAATGAGAGAGGGATAGATGGAGGGATAAAAAGGTAGAGATAGGAAGTTATATAGAGAGAGGTAGAGAGAGGGACATATATATATATAGAGACAGAGATAGAGACAGAGATAGAGACAGAGACAAAGAGAGGTAAGGATAAGTACATATGGGGAGATATCATAGAGACATGGGAAGAGAAAGAGAGATAGATCTTTATATTTTTGTATCCATCTCTTTCTTTATATTTTTTTATTATCTTTCAATCTCTCTCTCCCATATTTCTCTCTATATTTGTCTGCCCTTCTCTCTTCCTCTATCTCTCTCTCTCATTTCTTCTCTTTGTCTGTTTCCCTCTCCTTATCTTTCTCCCCTTACTATTTTTTGCTATCCTTATTTATCTCCCTCCTCTCTCCCCCTTTCCCTCTTTATCTCTTGATCTCTCAACCTCTATATATATTTTTGTCTCCTATTTCTCTTTATCTATCTATCTCTCTATCTCTCTTTATGTGACTATATCTGTCTATGTATCTCCTCTTCTCTCTTTTCCTCTCTATCTTTATTTATCTCTCTTCCTATCTCTTCCTCTCTCCATATTTATTCCTTTATATCTATACCTCTATTTTTGTTATCTCTATCTCTCTTTTTATCTCTTTGTATGCATCTCCAGTTCTCTATTTCTCTCTTTATTTCCTCTCTTTCTCTCTCTATCTATTTTAGATGAATGGAAATTACTCATGACAAGAAAAAATACTTCATTACATCCAATAATTAAGGAGGAGTTTGATAATAATATTCATCTATTTGTAACAAATGATAATGTACATAGCCATAACAGAAAAAAGTTAGATTCATTAAGAAGACTAGTAGCCTGTAGCATTGCAACCAAACAAGGTAGCGCTACTCCAGCTGAATGTCATAATGATGAATTGGATGTTGAATTATTAATTTCAAAGGATGCAAGGGTCATGTTAACATCTAATTTATGGATAGAAGTAGGTCTTGTCAATAGAGCTTTAGGATACATCATAAATATCATATACAAACCTGGATGTGGCCCACCAGATCCACCTACATATGTTATGATTGAATTTGATAATTAGTCTGGAATTCCTTTTGAAGATGCACCTCCAAATTTAATTCCAATTTCACCAATACAAAGGGGCCGCACACACCATTTGCCCCTCCGATTGGCTTGGGCACTAATGATCCACAAATCACAAGGATTAACTCTTTCCAAGGAAACAATTGATATAGGACCAAGAGAAAGGGCAGGATTAATATTTGTTGCTATATCACATGTTAAGTCTTTGGATGGAATTAGAATCTCACAACCATTTACATATGATCATTATGGAAAAATGAAGATAGGAAAGAAACTCACCAAAAGAAAAGTAGAGGAAGAACGACTAAAATCTTTGGAAACATAACATTTTTATGTGATGTATATATTTTTCAAGTGAACTCTTCTATTAATATTGATATTAAATTTTTGGTATAAAAGATGAATTGTCTCATTCATTATGAATTCCTATTGTACACATCTATTTATGCATTTGAATAAATATGATATGAATCATAATTTGTAAAGTACTATAATTATTAATTTAAAACAAAATATGTGATAAATTATTATTTTACATTGTGTGTTGCAGATGCTACTAGCTTAGATATCTTATATACATCTATCTAAAATATGTCAAGAGATATCAGTCTCGAGGCACCTATTTTAAAGACTGATATCTCTCGACGTATTTTAGATAGATGTATATAAGATATCTAAGCTAGTTTTTAAACCCACAATGAGAGTTGAACCCATAACCCTTCAATTACAAATCAAACCTATTAATCCATTGCACTATTTGCTTGTTTTTGTATGTCATATGAATTGTACGTGTTATATATGAATTATATAATTATTATGTTATATATTAAACTATTGTGCTATATCATAGTGAACATTATCACATAATAGATATTTTATTAAAAAAATATTTACTTACTTATAATAAAACAAATATTATAATGTAAGCATTAAAAACATTTTAATGAAATTAACTTTTTACCCTAAAAAATAATACATTTAAATTTTATATTAAATTACTTTCTTATTTGTAATTGAAAAAGAATTATAATGGAATTACCTTTTTACCCTAAAAAGAATAAAACTAAAAAAATTATTTACTTACTTATAATTAAGCAAATATTATAATGTAAGCATTAAAAACATTTTAATAAATTAACTTTTTACCATAAAAGAATAAAACTAAAAAAAAATAATAATACATTTAAATTTTATATTAAATTGCTTTCTTATTTGTAATTGAAAAAACATTATAATAGAATTGCCTTGTTACCCTAAAAAGCATTATAATAGAATTACCTTTTTACCTTAAAAAAATAAATCTAAAAAAGTATTATAATGCATAAAAATATTTTCACAATTGCGGGGATTGAAAACATTATAGCCAGAATATGGTATTTATTCGCGCTAGTAATAAATAAAATATATTAGAATAAATAAATATTATTCAATATTATTAATAATTAATATTACTATGAACATTAACTTTTAAATTTTGTATATATCTATTTTTATTAATAATTACTAGAATCTAATCAATAAACAATACTGTAACAAGTATCTCTAAGTTTCTTGTACATTGCTTAAAAAACTCACATGTTCACATTTGAAACTAAACATATTTAGTTTTCCTAGAAAAATTCTAGCTTCTAATTATTAATGCCTTGTAATTATTACATGTCCTTACATAAAAAGTCCTCTGTGATTGAAGCTAGAGAATGGAAATGCCTCCTGTAGGATTATGCTTGTGCTTCTGGCCAATGTATAAATTATAACAAAAGCAGTGTCTATTTCTTCAACACGAGAGTTGATCTCCAAGCTAAGATTTTAGCTATCCTTGGTTGCCTGAGTGCTTCTCTTCCGGGGATCTACTTGGGCCTGCCGCTTACTGTTAAAGAGGTGTCACACAACTTTTGGAATGGTATTCTGGAGAGAATGCAAAAGAAACTTGCTAGTTGGAAAGGGCAACTTCTTAGTAATGCTGGAAAACTCCAACTTCTTAAAGCCTCCCTCCAAGGAATTCTGGTCTACTTTCTTTCTCTCTTTAGAATTTCAGGCTCCATGGCTGATAAGTTGGAAAGAATCAAAGGTCCTTTCTCTAAACGGGAATGGAGGAAAAGAAAAGACTTGCCCTGGTGAATTGGGACACTGTCTGTCACCCCAAATGTCAAGGGGGCCTGGGGATCAGGAAGATTACTAATTTGAACAAAGCCCTTATTGCCAAGATTGGCTGGAGTTTGGTTCAGGAAAGGGCAGAATGGTGTAATATAATGAAAGCTGAATACCTTAATCAGAGACATTTTTTTAGAGCTTTGGACCAGATTGATCTTCCTCCGGGCTCCAAGATTTGGAACAATATCCTTAAGTGTAGGTCCATCTTGAAGGAAGGGGTCAGATGGAAAATTGGTAACGGGAGATCAATTAGGTTCTTGGAGGATAGCTGGATTGGGAGTAGACCCCTTGCTGACAGTCACTTTAATATTTTAAGGGATCATGCTGAAAATATCATTGGTACTTACATTTCTGATTATACCTCACCTAGAGCTAGATGGAAAACTCTGAAGTTGTCTTTCTTACATTGGCCTAACCTTCTGCCAAAGGTTTTGGAGCTTCAAGAGCTTATGAAAATGGCCAGACTCCCTCTCTTTCCCAAGGAGGACAAAATTTTTTGGTCAAAGAATCATTCTGGGGAGTTCACTGTTAAGTCTGCTTATCTGCTGCTTCTCAGGTTTGGTGGTGACGAGTAGTGATAGAGGAAAGTTTGGTTCCATTAGCTCATCCCTAAAATAAACTTCTTCTGGCGGACCTCCATCCATGGGAAAATTTTAACTATTGATAACCTTGTCAAGAGGGGCTTTCAATTCCCTAATTGGTGTACTCTTTGCAGAAGGGAAGAAGAATCCATCCCCCATCTTTTTATTCACTGCCAGTTTGCTTCCCTAGTCTGGCAGAATGTTTTACATAGACTAAACATCTCTTGGGTTTTTAATAGAGATATCCACCAATTCATCTTAAATTGGAAATGCCCCTCCAATCATCCTTTAATTAAATTGCTCTGTCAACTTATTCCACCCCACATCTACTGGTGCTTGTGGAAAGAAAGGAATAATAGGATTTTCAGAGAAAAGGCAAACAATGTGGATGGTCTGCTGATAATTCTTAATAAGCTGCTCCTGGATAATATCTCAACATGTAAATGGAAGATGCCTACTAATCCCCCAACTACTTGGGATAGAAATATTGCTACTGCCTGGAATTTACCCAATGAGTTCCTGAGATTTGACAACTCCAAATCAATTATCAAGAAGCATACTAGATGGAGAAACCCTAAAATGCCCTGGGTTAAGCTTAACTTTGATGGGGCGGCTAGGGGAGGGATGTCAGCTGCTGGAGGTATAATCAGGTACCATTCTAGCAATCTGGTTGCTGCCTATGCGGGGAAATTGTGCGATCATACTAGTAACCAGGCTGAAGGCATGACTCTCCTCTGGGGTCTTAAGATTGCGCTGTCAATTGGTGTCAAGACTTTGGGAATCGAAGGTGACTCAATGCTAATTGTGGAAGCCACTAAAGGGAAGATGAAAGTGGGATGGTCGCTAAATGGCATTCTGGAGGACATTTCCCCCCTCCTAAATGCTCTTCAAGACTTTTCTATCTAGCATGTCTTCAAGGAAGGGAATGCGACTACTGACAGCTTAGTGGCGGCAGGTCTTAATATTGAAGGGCTTAGGTGTTGGCGAAATGAGGTTTCTTTGCCCCCTTGGCTTTGGTGTGTTTTAAGGAATATCTCAAACATCTAAATGATGAGTCCTAAATGGTGCTTATGTATTTTTATCGGGCTCCTTCTAACTTTGGTTGGAATTTCTGGCGAGAGCTGGCTTTTGAATTTTTGGCCATTATGTAAGGTGATGGGTTTCATATGTTTGGCCGATGGCTTGTACGACCTCTTGCGGGCGGATGATTTGGCGAATCTTTCTATCCTCACTGACCGATGGTGTCATCATTTTTTGAACCCCCTAATTTTTTGTGTTCACCTTTTTAAGCTTGCGGATTTCATGAGATTTTTTGTGACGGCTAAGTACTACGCCGATATCATGCCCTTACATGCTCTGGGCGATTCGCACGAGGGAGTTACTGCCCTTGCATGGGTTGCGAGAAGTCACATTTATTGCCTCTATTTTTGACTTTTATGGTCACTTTTCGCTGGCCTTTCCCCTCTCGATGCTTCTAGAATTGACTACCAACTCTTCTACCCTGGTTCCCCTATTCTGGTCGTTGGCATTTTTGGTGTGGGCTCTATGGGTGGGGACAGAGTGCGTGTGGAGCCAAACTGGTGTGACGAGTGGAAAGTGAATGCCACTATTTGGCACATCTATAAAGAGGGAGGAATTGCGTAGTATATGGAGGCCATGACTAGTCACGATGAGGGCTTGTCTCACAAGTTTGTCACCTAGTGGAAGGAGGGTAGGGTCACCATCGGTGGCATTTCCTTTGAAGTTTCTGAGGAGGTCATTGCTAGAGTTACTAGGCTCCTGAATAGTGGCCGAACTTGGAAGAAAACTACGAAAGTTCCGGACCCGGTTAGTCTGAATCAATTTTTTCATGGAGATGAGAAACCCGTCAAGTTGCGGGGTGGCTTTGACTGCGAGGCGCTGTTGGAGCCATGGGATAAAGTCTGTTTGGTGATCATGAAATATTTCACGCTGGAAGGAAGGTATGGGGTCTGCTATTATTACCACTTTAATTTCCTCAACCACCTTAGGAACCATCTGCATATTTCTATTCCTTTCTTCCTGTATCATGCTCTTGAAAGCACTGTTGCGGAGTTTAATGAAGCCACTATTTTTGAAAAGAATTATACTATCCTTCACCAGGGCCTTATGTCTAGGCTTTACCATTTCCATATGGCGCTTTGCCCTGCTCGGCTTATCACTGTGCAAGAAGCCTCGTCTCTCCCTACTCTTGACGAAACCCCGGTTTCCTCTACTCCCCCCTCTGCTAGTATTTTGGACACGCCGGGCCCAAGTAAGAAAAAATGCCTTAAGAATCTTGCTTCGAAAGCCCATCCCCATGGTGCTTCCCCTGTTTCGGGCCCGGGGGATACGGGTAGGGAAAGAAAACAGCTTGCCCCTACCCAACGCCCTAAGGCTAAAGCCTCTAAGAAAGCTAAAGTCTGCCATCAAATTGATTTTGACATTGAGATCACTGAAGAAGCTAACACCCCCCGTCAATCTTATAGACTGGTTTGTAAGCAGGACAAGGTTGGAAGCCTCAAGGAAGCCTCTGACTTGGACAAGGATCTAGAGAGTGACAGTTAAATTCACAAGGAAATGGTGGCGGGAGGAGAAGGCCAGTTGGTGTCGGCGAATAGTGCTTCCCATGTGTTTGAAAGTTTAAATAAGGGCCCTTCTGGTGACAATGTGCTAGAAATTACCCCCCGGTCCTCTGATGTGGTTAAAGGTAAAGCCCCCTTGCAGGAAGACCACAAGGAAAAAGATCTAGCTTGGGAAGAAGTTGGTATGCTAAAAGGGAGATTGGAGAGGTTGGAAAAGAAGGTCCAGGAGGTGTCCCAATTTGCCTTGAGGATCATGCACAGGTCGGCCACCAGTCTTCGCTTGCTACAGAAGGAAAAGTCTGCGGATGGTGCTGAAGATGATGTTGGTTTCAAGGAGCTGCTCGAGTTCCTCACGACGGATTGGGCAACGGCTACTCATGATATACCTAGCAAGAAGGAAAAGAATTAGGCCGCTGGGCTTGTTTGTTCTTGTTTATTTCTATGTCTTGTTGTTTGTTTTTCTGCTTAAACTTGGTGGACCCCTGGTGGTCTTTGGACTTAGTTGGCTGGTTTCTGGCTTACTTGATGAACTTTGTTATCCTACTTTTTTTGTTACTTTTTGTTTTTTGACGATGTGCTGTAGGTGATGGCTTTCTCTCTGCTGTCACTATGTTGTTAGTGTGTTGTTGATGGATAGCCTTTGTGCCTTGTACTTATGGGTCAGCACCTTTATTTTGCTGCTTTTTATTTCAAAAACATTTAAATCTCCAATATTTTATTATTTAAAAAGTACTCACTAGTAAATAATAAATTTAAATCATCAATATTTTATTTGAAAAAAATACTTGTCCGTTGTAGACCCAAAAAATGACTCAAACCTTTCAATCAATCAAATTGTTAATTAATTTTGAATTTCATTTTAATTATTGATAAGATTTGAAAACATATTTGTGTCATAGTGAAAAATTCTACCATTTCATTCCTTAATGCATACACAATTAAGTGATTTGGATAATTCCTCTGTCCAGAGGTAAAAAATAAAATAAAATAAAAAATAAAAAAATTACAAATTATATTGAGTCAATAGACCCCAAAGCCAAGTTACAATACAACAGAAGAGGTAAAGCCCAACTGAACAAAGACTATGAACACACAAATTACCTATAGAAACAGAAAACGGGGCCGGTCTTCAAATCATAACTAGATCTTATAAATACCCATTGTTCTCAAAATATTCTGGGCCAAAGCAGAGCGTAACATTCTATTTTGTTCGAAAAGTTTCGCTGGATCAT